>LR749491.1:2590100-2653469 GCA_902729485.2 Mus minutoides | reverse complement strand
AAAAAAAAAAAAAAAAAAAAAGAAAGAAATGTTGGTAAGACATCCCTATGTGGTTTGCTGGTGCCATACCGGTTCCTATATAAGCATAATAAGTGTTCTTAACTTCAGAGGCATGTCCCCAGCACCAAAATAACAGATGCTAAGTCTAATATTTTCTCCCAAAGAATGAAAGGTTTGGAGAAATGGCTTATCTATTAAAAGTATATACTTTTTTTGTGGGGACCTATGTTTGACTCTCAGCACCCACATCAGATAGCTCACAACCACCGGCAATTCCATTCCCAAGATTTTAGGAGGATGAGGACAGCTGAACTAAGATGTTAATTCCTGCATATGAACTCATAGATATACAGATAATTAAAAATATAAAATATATCTTTAAAATTGAAAGAAAAAATTATATAAATTGCATTTTCGAATTCTGGTGTTCACTGAAATATTTACTTCTGAACTTCAGTTGAATAGACGTTGAAGTATATGTAATTGTTGATATCAATTGTAAGCTATTTTTGATCCAATTTGCTATACAACAAGGTGCATCTTCAACAGATAATTTACAAACTTGTGTCAATTTACAGAAAATCATCAAATACTTAGATGGTTGCTTTATTGGCTGTTAGAGACAGTCAAGTCTTTCAACAATGTCCATGATCTGTTATCAGCAAACTTTGATATCATTGCTATCAACTTTGCATAGGTCACAACTATCAACTCATGAGGACATATTATTACCTCAAATGTTTAATTTGAAAATATTTTGTATAGATTATTTAGACAAAACAAGTAGTAAATTCTATCTGAGTGCAACTGTAGTCTTGGTTCTAATTATTAAGTCAAAGGCTCCTGTCATGTGTGTGTTTTTTAATTAAATTATTTTATTTATTTACATTTCAAATGTTGCCCCTTCCTGGTTCTTCCTCCATAAGTTCTTCACCATATCCCCCTCCTGTTTGCTTCTGTGAGGGTGTTCCTCCATCCACCTACACATTCCTACCTCACCCCTGCCAGTACCTTCTTCTCTGTGTCATCATGTTTCTATAGGATTATGCCCATCCATTCCCACTGAGGCCATACAAGACCTCTGCTACATATGTGCTGGGTGCTACAGAGGAGCTCATGTCTTTTGTTGGTGGCTTAGTCTCTGGGAACTCTGAGGGGTATGAGTTAGTTGATAATTTTTCTCCCTACGAGGTTGCAAGTCCTTCAGCACTTCAGTCCTTCCTGTAACTCTTTCATAGGGGTCCCTGAGATTAACCCAGGGCTGTAAGTATCTGCATCAGTCTCAGTTAGATGCTGATGGAGCCTCTCAGAAGATAGCCATGCTAGGCTCCTGTCTACAAGCAAAACATGGCATCAGTAGTAGAGTCAGGCTTTGGTGCCTGCCTATGGGTTAGATCCCAAGTTAGGCCACTCATTGGATAGCCTTTACTTTAGTCTCTGCTCCAATTTTGTCCCTGCATTTCCTTTAGACAAGAACAATTCCAAGTCATAAATTTTGAAAATGGATGGATGGGCCTATGCCTCAAATGGGGGCCATGTATATCTAGTGGAAGTAATCTCTTATGATTTCATCTTCCCATTGTTGGGAATTTCAACTAATATCATTTCCATTGAGTCCTGGGAACCTCTTACATCCCCAGTCCCTGGGACTATCTAGAGGTTCCCACCAAGCTCCAGCCCACACTCCTGGCTCCTGTCATTTGTTTGACTATTTTCCAGAGGGAACCAAGTTTTCTTTGAATATTTTCCTGTTGTCTTCATAGCATAATAAGGTGGTTTTCTCCTATAGAGTAAACAAAGCTAAGCATTAGTGTGAATTTAGATAGGTAATAGTAGTGAGTATTAACTAAATAATTTTTATATAGTAGTTTTAAACTATAAATAGACTCAGCATAATGACAGACTTTTGAGTATTTTGAATGTTTGGAGGTTCATTCAATTTTGAAAGCAGCATTATGATTTAAATGTAATTGTTGTTACTATCTTAATGATTATACTCATGGAAAATAACTTGCACAGGCTTAATATGCATGTTTGGAATCAGAGCAAAGTGACTTCTATCTGAAAGCAGAAAAAGGAAGATTAACAGCCATGTTGTGTTAAATTGAATTATGTTTTGAAAGAGGTCTTGCTATGTTTCCCAGGCAGGCCTGAAACTCTAAATGGCCTTCTCACCACAGTGTCCTGAGTAGCTAGGACCTACAGCCTGCACCTGGACTCCAGACTAACAGCAATTTAAAGACAAAAAAATGTAAGACAATTAAATTATATAAACACAGTAGAACACAAATAGGGAGATTTTGATGAAACCCCCACACAATGATGAATTTATTGTCATCCTTAGAGGTAGTTTTAGTCAGTAATTCAATCCATAATATTATACTAAAACATTTTATTAATCTAAAACTTAATTATTCTTTTTAAAATTGCATATTATTTATAATTTTATAAGTATTAAAGGTATACAAAGTTATAGCTATATTTTATTGTTATAAAGCTCTTATTTTTCTGTATACTTGAGTTTTGACATTTATAGTTACCAGTAGTTGACAGCAATCACAAAGATATAAATTAACATGTCAGAGATAAATAATTCACAAATTTATATATTGTAATATCTCCTAATGCTCAGAGTAGTATATTAAAGTATGCACTATGCAACTCTGTCTAGTGTCATAGTCACAAGTTGTTAGTCACTTGCCTTATCTGCTGTATCCATGCTCTATATGATCTCCATCCTGATCATTTTTTTTTAATTTTTGAGATTTATTTTATATGTATGAATATTGGTTTTTATATACATGTATACTTCATATGAATGCACGATGTCATCGAAAGCCAGAAAAGTGCATTAGATGCAATGGAAGTAGAATTACATACAGTTTTGAGACAAAATGTGAGTTCTGGGAACCAAACCTGGGGCATCTGCAAGAGCAACCAGTGTTCTAAAACACTGAACTATCATTCAAATCACTCCATCTTGTTTCTTAATTACCAGCTCAACTGTAAGGTTGACAGGGATATTTTCACAGTAACATAAGTATAGTGATGTTGGCAATTTAGCTTTTTATAAAGAAATAAACTCATGCAAGTGAGGATGTAGAGAAAGGGAAACACTCCACCATTGCGGTAGATAGATATGAAAACATGTACAAACACTTGAGTGATTATTATTGTGGTTTCTCAGAAAATCTGATAATTCTACCTGAAGACCCAGATATACCACAACAGGGCATGTACCCAAAAGATGCTCTAACAGACCACAAAAAAATTTGCTCAGCTATGTTTATAGCAGCTTTATTCATAATATCCAGAAACTGGAACCAACCCAGATGTCCATTAATCAAAGAATGGATACAGTTAATAGGATTTATTTTAACAGTGGAATACTACTCAGGTTTTAAAAACAGTGACATCATGAAAATTGCAGGCAAATAGTTGGAACTAGATAATATTATCATGAGTGAAGTAACCCAGATCAGAAAGACAAATATGGTATATACTTCACTGATAAGTAGATATTATCCAGAAAGTGCAGGTTAACCATGTTACAATCCACAGACCCAGAAAATGTATATATCAAGAAGGGCCCCAAAGGGAAGCTTGAATCTAACTGAGATGGGAAAATAAATTAGACATCAGGAAAGATGGATGTTGGACACTATGTGAGGGAGAGCGTGGAGATGGAAACGTGAGGATCAGATTGGGGAACAACGTAGGGAGAGAGGACTGGAATGAGGTGTGAAACCTAGAGCAATGGAAACTCCAAGGAATCTGTGAGAGTGAGGACCCTAAGACTAAGACTCCTAACACTGTGGGGTGATATAGAACCTGAAAAACCCATATCCTGTACCCAGAAAAGACTTCCAATGGAGGAATTAGCACACGAAGCCAACCACAAAACATTCCACCTACAGTTTGTTCTGCCTACAAGATGTGCAAATGTAAATGATACGGCAGATTTTGAGAAGATGGACAACCAATGACTGGCCCAGATTGAGATATATTCCATGAGAGGGCCATTCCAGATACTATTAATGACATTCTGCTATACTTGAAGACAGAAAACTAGCATGATTGCCCTCTGAGAGGGCTCACTCAGCACTAATAATGGTGGAACATAGGTAGAGCTTGGGGGCCCCTTTGGAAGGGAGAGAGTAATGATTATAGGAGACAGAAGAGTCAGTAACACAAAAAAACCAACCAAAATCCCTTCAGAATGTCAACTGATAAACAGAGCGCATGCATGGGGAGGTGGGGATGAACCTCGACCTTCTGCACATACTTAATATTTGTACAGCTGGTCTTCATGTGAGACCCCTAACAGCAGGAGCAGGGACTACCTCGGCCTCTATTGCCTGCCTTCGGATCCTTTTCCTCTAACTGGGGTACCTAGTCTGGTCTCAATAAAACAAGATGAGCCTAGTCTTACTGCAACTTAATATCCAAAGCCTGGTTGATATCCATGGGAGAAATCCCCTGTTCTGAGAGAAGGAATGGCGGAGTCAAAGAGGTGTGGGTGGGAGGGAGGGGCTAGAAGGAGAAGAGGTGTGGGTGGGAGGGAGGGGCTAGAAGGAGAAGAGAGAAGGGAAGCTGCTATTGGGATTTCAAGTAAATAAATAATTTAATTAATAATAATTAAAATTGCACTAGAAAGAAGAAATAAAGAGAAAAGGAAAGAAAAAGAAAGAAGAAACAGGTGGATATGTCTTTAAGAGAACAGACCAAATTTGTTTACTTAAATAAAAAAATGAATTGCCAGGGCTGGTGTCCACAATAAGAACAGAAGAGAAAATCATGTGCTTTCCTCTGTATGTTGTGCTCTGAAAATTACAGTGCATAGAGAGTGTTTATTAAAAAAACCAGTAAAACATAAGTCTTTATACTATGCATTGTATAAAGAATCCAGTGAAGGTTCCTATCAGGAAAAGGTCACTAGCATATTCTTACTACAATAACACTCTAAAAACAATGTAAGGAGATATGAATTAATTCTTTTCTTCAAAATATTTTGTTAGATTATCTTTACTTTTTTTTTTCAAATTCAGGAATGGTTTTAACTCAAACTAAGATAAAATGGCTACACCCACTATTAACAATAGATTCTTTACCAATGCAATATTGCAAATTTTCTTGCTTATATTTTATCTCTGATTATATTTTCATAACCAAGTAATTGATTAAGCTAAAGTAGAGTTTTATTGCTTTTTAAAATAGACTTCAATTATGTCATAAAGTTTACTCTTAAAATTGTATCTTATTCCTGCAAACTGGATTGTTAAAATATAACAGTTTATATGTCTTGATGATCTTTCTCTATGAATAAGGTGAACAGAAATGGTAAATGTTATACTTTAGTGAATGTATACTAAATTCATATACATGGTTTTCAACATTTAGTTGCCTACTTAAAAGCCAATCAGCAGAGGTTATTTCTTTGCTAAGTGACATTTGAAAGGTTTTATGGGACTTTTGGCATTTGAGTGTATTTTTATGGTCTTAGACTAGAAATGACCACATCCATTATATTTCTTTTGCATGCTTTGGAAAACAAAGAAGTGTGATGAAAAGCGATTGGGAGAAGCTATGAAGCATGAAATTCTGCCTGGATTTCTGTTTACTTAAAAGAAGAGGAAAACACCATAAAAAGGTAAAGTTAAAAACTCATGTGTCCTGGGCTGTGGTGGCGCTGGCGCATGCCTTTAATACCAGCACTTGAGAGCCAGAGGCAGGTGGATTTCTGACTTCAAGGCCAGCCTAGTCTACAAAGTGAGTTCCAAGAACGCCAGGGCTATGCAGAGAAACCCTGTCAAAAAAAAATCTCATGTGTTCAGTGTATGAAAAATGAATATAATTATTGATGACAAAATTGCAAGGGTTATCTAAAACCATAATCTTCACAATACCCTTAAGTTCATTAGATAAGCTCTTTCTTCTCCCTATCATTATTTTTCTTCTAGTTTTAGAAAGAGGCAGAGCTAAACAAAAGAAAGAACATATTTCTGCACACGATGCTCATCTGTTCCTCCTCCTCTCCTTATAAAGGTCTCAGTTATTTTCCCCTGAAAGCTAACACTTTTGTCAGTTAAACCTTATATAGTGATTAGAAGATGAGAATGAAAGGAGATGGTATTCTTGTGGCTTTTATCTCCTTTTTCTCTTAGTGAAAGAAAAGGTGGATGACTTTCACAGTGAAGAATGGATCCTATTCTATCTTAATTTTATACATCTGAATATTTATAATAAACTCCCTCTAACTGCCATTCATTTTCATTGCAGGACACTTAGTAGCTTCGAAGATGTCATAACATATACTAATCCTTTCTGTTACACTTCTCCTGAAGTTGGCCTGTTATCTCTTCCTTTTCTTCATGCTTTGTGGCTGAATGCTAAATTTGTACTCCACAGTTAAATACTGCTTATCACTTAAACATTTTATACAGTAATGTTACACTTTAATGTTTTTAATTTTAAAATATATTACAGGTTACACTATATTATTTCAAGTTATGATATATTATCCTTGATTTTGCATTTGCATAAATTATTTAAACAAAAATAACAGGATGATCTTTAATCTAGTTTAGTCTTTAGTTTAGTCTAAAATGTTTCCAATAAGAATAACTAAAAACAAAACAAAACAAAATATTCATCCTCAGGAGAATATTTTGACAATATTCATGTGATGAATATTGATGACAAAGAATATTAAATATGTGATGAGCAAGAATTCATTGGCTGTTTTGTAATCATTTGTAAGTTTCAGCTTCTTCCCACATTAAAAATAAAAGGAAATTCATCAAATGCTAAATTATTCCCTACAAATAACTATTTGCATATGATTTCATGGTAGGGTCTGGTTGAAGACACATGCATGGAATTATGAAGGGCTACATATTGAACTATAAAGATTTGCAAACTGTACCTCATGGTCTACATGCAGAATACTACAGGTCTGTGTGCCAGAAAGCACAGATCTGTCTACTCAACAGTGCAGGTTTTCAGAGTGAATGGTAAAATTCTAAATTGTGAGCAGAGAAAGCTAGTACACTGAGTCGTGAAGAGCTACTCACTGGGTGGTGAAGCTCCATATCTTTACCTTTATATACTGGGCCCAGATCCCAGGCCTTCAGGCCCACACTTTCATGGCAGGGTCAGGAAGACACTAAAAGAAACTATTGGATCCCTCTGAAATTGTAGTTACAGATGTATGTGATCCTTCATGAGTGAACTGGGAAATCAACCAGTTTCTCTGGATGAGCATCAGTATTCTTAACAACCTTGCCATCTCTCAGATAGGTATTAATGTTTCTGGATGATAATCTAGATAATGATTATTTTTTCCTGTGTGTTACATAGAAGACACACTCATATCTTCTAAATTTGTGTTTCAAAACTCTGAGGATGCCTCAGACCCACTTGGGTGGGAGAAGAAAGCAATCACAAGGGGGGAGCAAGGGAGGGACCTGAGAGGCAAGGGAAAGGGGAACATGATGTTGTATTGGGCAGGGGTAAAGGACTGAAACCCTGAGGGCCAACAGAAAGAATAGAAACAGTCAAGCTTTGGAGGTAGGAGGTTGGGAGGACCCTCTAGAATTTACAGGAGACCAGGGAGGTGGGAGATTCTCAGGGATCAAAAGAAGAGACCTTAGATGAGACACTGTACAGTGGGGAGAGGGAATTGTGGAACCTACCTCTAGCAGAAAGTCAGGGCATCAAGTGAGGAATTGGGTTGCCATCGTACAGTCAAAACTCTGACCCATAATTGTTCCTGTCTCATAGGATTGCAAGAATAGAAATGGAGAGGAGCCAGAGGAGAAGAAGGTCCAGCAACAGGCTCAAAGTGAGATCCAGCTCAAAGGGAGATCCCAAGGCCTGACACTATTACAGAGGATATGGAGTGCTCATAAAAAGGGACCTACCATGACTGCACTCTGAAAGACTCAACAAGTAGCTGAAAGAGTTAGATGCAGATATTTGCACCCAATCAATGAAAAGAAGCTGCTGACCTCTCTGGTTGAATCAGGGGAAAGTGGAAATAGCTGAGGAGGAGGGCAATCTGTAGGAGGACCAGCAATCTCAATTAATCTGGACGCCGAGATCTCTCAAACACTGGACCACTAACCAGGCAGCATACAACAGCTGATATGAGGCACCAACACGTATACTGCAGAGGACTGCAGGGGCTGGGTTTTGTCAAGGATGATGCACCTAACCCTCAAGAGACTGGAGGCTCCAAGGGAGTTTAGAGATCTGGTGGGGTGGGGTGGTGGGTAGTGGGAACATCCTCGTGGAGACAGGGAGGTGGGGAGGAGGTATGGGATGTGGAAAAGTCAGAAGGTACACCAGGAGGGGAAGGAATTCAGGAGTTTTAAATGAATAAATAAATAAATAAATAAATAAATAAATAGGCATTTATTTCGACCTGGAGATAGTCTAGCAGTAACACAAGCATACACTATATATGGGTCAAATACTCAGTGATTTAACAACTAAAATTCTATTATAGCTAGAAATCATTGATTTTTTTTTTTTGCCAAATGTAGTAATTTTGTTCTTCTTTAATAGTAATGCTATGTTCAAAGTTGGAATAAATTAATATACCTGTTTATTAAGCAAGTATGTGATTTTATTGTATAGGCATCTTCAGTGATTTATATTACTAAAAATATATAATTTTCTTCCCTATTATTTTCCAGAGTGTAAGAATTCTCTGTGTACTTTGAATACCACTTCTGTATCAACAATGCTTGCAAATATTTATAACTATCATCGTTTCAGGGTTTATGTTCCTCACAAGAAATCTAGTGTTTTGGAAAAGTCAATTTGTCTTAATATATTACGAAAAAAACAATCAATAATAGAAATATATTATAGTTTTGATGTAAAATACCTGGAAGTATTTGAACAATAAACCAAAAAAGAATGCCCAGATCACCCTCCTAACTCACATTTTAATACACATAACCTTTACTTGCTTCTGAGATTACTTTGGTTTGTCTAATCATGGTTTAGATGACAATATTTCAGCTATTTTTGAAGATGAAACTAGCAACATCTTATATTGGGTTCTAATCACTGTCTGTTCTTATTTGTTTGTTTGCTTTTCTCATGCTTCATGAAAAATAGTATTCTCAGCTCAGCCACAAGGGAAGAGAATGTCACTGCAATACCCCATCTGCAACCATAAAAAGAGAAATCATCATTAATTAATAAACTTATGACTGAGAGACAGTTCAGTGGGTAAGAAGATTGTCTGCTTTTTCAGAGTAACTGGGTTCAATTCCATTTACACATATGAATGTTCACAAGTTTTTATATCTCTAGTTCCAGGAGATTTATACCCTATTCTGACATTCATGGACAATATATTTGTTTGGAAAAATGTTAAAGGCTAATGATCAGGAATGTGGTAGTAAAAGTACAAATGAACAGCCAACAAGGTAGCCTTAGATTTCTGATATTTTTATGTATTTTTAAAAGCAAAATCTGAATTATATGGTTTGATGAAAGAGTAATGAACTCTTCAAGCAAATAGACAATGCGTTCATGTAAAATAGAAGTTATATTTTTCTTCTATATGCTCAAAATATCTTCTTATATCATCATACTGAAAAAAAATATTTGTATAGTAGTACAGATTGACACAAATATTTGAGTCCTGCCACTACATTGTTTATGATATAAATAGTATACCCTGTAGCTATTTCCAGAGTAATTTAAAACTCATGCTATGAAATTTCATAAGACAAGGAAATAGGAAAAGCAACTCTAGCCAGGACAATAGTTTTGCTATATCTGTTCAAGCAATGAATTTTTAAAAGCTTTGCTTAAAACAACAGAGTGTGTCAATTGGCAGCTCTAGTTCACATATAAGAATTCAAGTGCTTTTTGTAAGCCCAGGCAGTTAGGGGTTTATTTTTTATATGATTTTTCTTTCTGGAACCCAGTTTGATTTAGTACTTTTTGAATTTTTATAAACAATAGCAATCTACAGCAAGCTTTGTTTGGCTTATAATTTTATAAGCTTGTAATAATAAAGGGTATGCAGAACTCAGATGCTATTTTGATATACTGTTTCAAACTAGCATTCCTACTGAGAGAAAACTTTCAATGGGAGTGCATCACATAGTAACAACTGATGATAGATGATGATTCTGAAAGTGATTCCTACATCTCTAGAGAATTAGGATGCAGTTGGGTTGAGGTTGGGGTGGGTAGATGGGAAAGCAAAGGAGAGGGGGACAGATTGAAGAACTCTTGGAGGGTGGACAACGAAGGAGGAAAACATTTGGAGTATAAATAGATAAAACAAAATTAAATAAATAGATAAATAAATAAATAAATAAATAAATAAAATACATACATACATACATACATACATACATACATACATACATACATACATACCATACCATACAACATGACCTAGCAGAAAAAAATAATAAGTGCTTACAGTTTCTATGCATCTATGATGTGTTGGACTTCAATAAAAATTTTATTAACTCACTCTCATATAATAATACTGATGCTGTGGAAAGATATTTGATATAATAGATAACTTTATGCTTCCTATGATGAAGATTGCTACTCATTTTTCCCTATTCAAAACAAGATTGATGGTGGGTTTTGTTTGTTTGTTTTATGTTTTTATTTATTTTAATTTCTGTATTGTTCTTTTTTGTTTCAAATCAATTGATTTATTCCCTGATTTTGACTATTTCCTGCTCTCTAATCCTTTTGACTGTGTTTGCTTCTTGTTATTCTAGAACTTTTGGGTGTGCTGCTATAAGGGACAGAAAAGTGAGCCACATTCCCAGAGTCAGGTGCCTGACACCACAGAGCCCCCAACTCTATAATTCTGTGACTGTAAGTCATGAAGACAGTGTCCCAAGCTTTTAACATTCTGGCTAGACTCCACCCCCACTATTGCCAGGTATGCTTCTCCCCACAGTTACCTGATAGCCCAGCCCACTATAAAAGGAACTGCTTGGCCCCTCCTTGCTCTCTTTAAGCTCTCACCTTTCTTACTCTATGGCCCTCCTTCTCTCTTTCCCTTCTCCCCTCTATCCATGTGGCCATGGCCAGCCTCTCCCTTTTTCTACCTTTTGTCCTTCTCCCTGCCTTTCTACAATAAAGCTCTAAAACCATAGACTGCCTCTGTTCATCAAGGTCCACTGTACTTGAAATATGGGATACACTTTCCCCCCAAAAGACTCATCTAACCTCCTGCCCACCAGAAGGCCTTCCTGTGTTCCAGCCACAGACTGGACCAAGGACTCTTGGCCACTTTGGAAGCATCAAGAACCCTCTCCCTTTGCCTTCTCCTCCCTTTGGCCCCCCTGTGCCCTCATTCTGTTCTCAGCACTTCTGAGGTATCCATCTGTGTATGGAATGCCCAAAGCTGGGAACCTGGTGCCTAGGAGACTGCCCTTTGTCCACCATCCATGGCTTCACACAGCCCGACACCCATTGTGGACTTCTTGGGAAGCATTAGGCAGTCCTTCTGCATCCATCCGCCCAGAGCACCAGAATTCTGGAGGGATGCGGGTTTTCTCCCACTCCGCTTTATTCCCCTAGAGCTCAGGGTTCCGCATTCTATGACATATACATCCTAGCTTACAAGATGTTCTCCTTGCTATGTCCCAGTGAAAGAAATGAAAGAACAGTTTGTCTCTGAGGAAACTATACCTCAATATCACAGGTCTTAAAGGTCCCCTCATCCTGATTCCATCATATTGTGATTTTACCATATGAAGTTTCTGAAGAATCTTTAGAAAAGCAGCCATACTAAATATAAATGCAAACAGTTGTTCAGAATTACAAAATGATAGTGTCCAATATAATTTTCCATTTTGTTATTGTTATTGTTGTTGTTGTTAAACTCCAAACTACAGCATTTAGACCAAACTTTATTTTGAATGTGCTGAGGCAGACAAAGGTTTTCATAGCTCACCAAGTACTGCTGAAGAACTCCAGGAAAATTAAACCTTTTTACATTATCTGTTGTGAACATGTCTAGTTTTTGAACTTGCATAAGCTCAGTCTGCTTACTTGACTGGAATGTAATAGAAATGCTTTTAACCTGTAAAACATCAGACAGAAAAACAGCAAATCATGTTAAGTACAATTTAGAATTGATGGCAAGAGTCATGGATGAGGTAAGAACAAAACTCAAAGTATAATAAATTAACAAAAACAGTAACAGTAAAAGATCAAAATGTAATATAGCACAAAGTTTGTAGAACTTAAAATTTGATTTCCATGTATGTATTTGGTTACCTGGAAGTCTAATCCAAGAAGATTAAATAAATTGTATGAGTGTCTTTGACTACAGAGCGTCAGGATGAGTAATTAGGAATACATAATAATTAGGAATACATAATAATTAGGAATACATAATAGGATCCTATAATAAAGAATAACATCAATATGTTAAAAATACAGTATGGAGTTTGATAGTGAACCAATGCTAAACTTTGATGGATATTGAAGAAGTAGTATTTTGATATCAGGCATTGCTGTTCTTTTTGGTCTCTATATAGGTCTAAATGAAGTCTAGATTTGGAAGCTATGAGTATCCAAGACAATGCTTAATAGCCCTAATACCAACTCTGAAATAGTGAATGTTGTCTCTGTCAACTTTTCTTCTCTTCTTACTTTTCCTTCTCGAAGGAAAGATAAAATTTAAGCCAAAAGGAAAATATGAAAAATAGTATTTACTTTCCAGTGTGTTTCTTCAGAATCAATCTCAAGTAAGCTTCAAATAGGATTCTAGAGTTCTTAATTAGTTTCACTGACATATCTGTAATTTTATAGAAAATGCTTCAATGATAAAATATAAATCAGAAGATTTTATGGAATTTATGTCAAGATGAATATACATATCAAAGGGTGGGCAATTATGGGTCTCCAAAGTATTTGAAAGTCAAAAAAATGCATGATTGTGTGGAAGCTGTATATTTACACACAAAGAAATGAAACCAGACCTATATCTCTTGACAATTCGAAACTTAACTCTATATGAACTAAAGATTATATTGTAAAATCTGAAATTCTGTGCACCAAACTTAGTCATCATGCAAATATGTATAAATACTCCATGGACATTCTGTCTTGCCCCAGTCAGAATTGATATTCTAAGATAAAATAAAATAATAGCAAATACTAAAAATGATGTGGGAAAACGATCATCTTCATACAAGTTTGTAGAAATGTAAGTTAGCATAGTCACTAGAGAAATCAGTATAGGTTCCTGAAGTGTACATAAGGAGTGCCACTGCATAATCTAACTGATCAGTATGGGCTTATATACAAAGGATTCTAAATCACTGCCACAAATGTACTTGCATTTCTGTGTGTATTATAACAAAGTCACAGAGTCTTTTTAACTATCTGTAGATAGACTAATGGATAAGGAAAATATAAAGTATATATTCAGTAGAGTTTTGTTCAACCATAATTAAGAAAATTATGTTGTTTTCAGGAACATGTGAACAAAAGAAGAATCTCATATTTAGCAAGGCATATCAGATGCAGAAAATATCACATTATCTGCCATTTGTTGACCCTAGATATTTTATAGATTTATAAAATTTTATTATTTTAATAGGCATGGTAGTAGAATACAGACTGTGGAAATGAATGGGAAGAACAGTAGAAAGAAGAGTGGAAAACTCAATGGGGTAATTGTCATTAATATACATGGCATGTTTATATAAATGTGTTTATAAAATCCATCACTGTATACAATAAATATACAAGGATAAAATACCACACATTTTACAGATCAAATTTTGTAGTATAAACAAATAGAAAAGTATAATATTGGGATTCAAGAAATTTTGATCGATTCTTTAGACATAAATTCATGAGACAAAGGAGCAGAAACAAAATATTCCATAGCAGAGAAGAAAAACTCACAGGAAGGTGAAAACCAGCCCAGAAGCCACTGTGTTTTTAAGGATGATCAAAGACAAATGCACAATGAAATGGGCCAGTAGGAAGCCCAAGCCCAGGAGAATTCTGGCATTCAAAAAGCAGCACTGTGAAACCTCAGTCCACTGAAGTCCTCCTTGCTCTTAGACTGCAAGCTCAGGCAACAGAGGTTCTTTTTTTTTTTTTTTTTTTTTTTTTTTTCTGCTGACAATATAAATCATAGATTGAATGTAATGGCTTGAATATGGTTTCAGTATCTCCAGGCCTTTCTGATTTTTTTTATTAGATATTTTCTTTATTTACATTTCAAATGATACCCAAAAGTTCCCAGTACTCTCCCCACTCCCACCCCCATCCTGCTTCCCTAACCACCCACTCCCCCTTCTTGGCCCTGGGGCGTTCCCTTGTACTGGGGCATATAAAGTTTGCATGACCAAGGGGCCTCTCCTCCCAATGATAGCCAACTAGGCCATCTTCTGTTACATATGCAGCTAGAGACATGAGCTCTGGGGGTACTGGTTAGTTCGTATTTTGGTTCCTCCTATTGGGTGGCAGCAGAGGTACTGGTCCCAAAGCTCAAGACTGCTCTGTTTAAATGGAACTTTCATTAGGGGAGGGCTATTAGAATTCACCATAAGAGGAAGACCAGTATCAACCAACCAAATCCTCCAGAGCTCCCAAGGGCTAAACTACCAACCAAAGAGTACACATGGAGGGATCCATGACTGTAGCTGCATATGTAGCAAAGGATGCCCTTGTCTGGCATCAATGGGAGGAGAGTCCCTTGGTCTTGTGAAGGCACAATATCCCAGTGTAGCATAATGCCAGGGCGGTGAGGTGAGTGTGGGTGGTTGTGGGGGGGGGAGCACCCTCATGGAAGAAGGGGAAGGAGGATGGTATAAGGGGTTTCCAGAGGGGAAACAGGAAAAGGGGATAACATTTGAAAATTAAATAAATAAAATATCAGTAAAAAATGGAAGGACTGAAAACTGAGTCATATGAATAATATATGAAGAAATCTTTGGTTCTCCATGACAACGCAAATGATAGAAATTGAACAAGAGCATAGAACTTCAGTTTTCTGATGGGAAGGACCAAGTAATTTAAGAGCTGGGAAAGTATATGGCTCTTGGCCTCTTTCACTGTCTATATGTATTCTACCAGATCTATAAAGTGTGTCTTCCTTGTCACATCTCTGAAGAGAATTACATGCTAATGGAACAAACTGACATATTGAAAACTGAGGTCAACGGCTGTCTGTACCAGAAACTCTGACAATTTCTGTTTAATAATCTTTGA
Organism: Mus minutoides; assembly: GCA_902729485.2. Lineage (NCBI taxonomy): Eukaryota > Metazoa > Chordata > Mammalia > Rodentia > Muridae > Mus > Mus minutoides. The sequence goes on along the minus strand of LR749491.1, from coordinate 2,638,232 downwards.
GGTACAACAAATTCAGAAGAGGGAGTTTTGACAGGAGTGGAGGTTGATACAGGGAATATGAAAATTTATTCTTTAAAATAAAATAGTGTGGGGTTGGAGAGATAGTTTCAAGTGTAAAGGACTTGGAGTATAAGCCTGAGGACCTAAGGTCAGAACCCTAGCTTGATCATGAAGTGTACTTCTGATGACCCTAATGATTGGAGGGTGTGAGAAAATGGGGTATAGAAACAGGCCGATCCCCATGGCTTACTAGCCATGCAGCCTTGCAGAAATATGAAATTCCCTGTTCAGAAAAAAATCTTGTCACAAATTAAGATAGGAAGGAATGGAGGAAGACAACTAGCTTCAGTCATTGACCAGCATACTTACAACCAAGTATGTACGTAGTTGCCCGACACAGACTTTTACAAAGTATGCTGCACATGATAGTATTAAAAGCGAGTGAGATTTATAACCAAAACTCCTATTATTCTCATTAAACAAAGACTATAGGAAAATGATGGCAAGAAAAAACAACATACCTTGTGAAAACATGATTGAAATAAAAGAGATAGATATTTCATCCTATTCAAACTTTGAAAAAATTTAAAAGAACTGAAAAATAACCATTTCTCTTATGAATAGTACAAGAAAATGCTATTAGACAATAACGCTTTCATATCACTTTAAAATTATGGAAAAATAAAGCAGTATTGCCTATGAGAATTAGGTTTATGATACAATGCAATAGAAACTTCTCGGTAAACGTAAAAGTTGAATTGATGAAAAGAAATGGTGGTACTATCTTTGTTAAAATTCAATAAAATCATTTGTACTTAACAGTGAAAGTATTCCATACAGCAAATATGAAAGGAGGCCTGTTTAGAGATGTTCATGAACTAAACTAAAGTATCTGGAGTTAGAAATAACTTTAGTAGATTCTTTAAGGAATAAATACTTAAGAAGATTATTAGGGGCTGGTGAGATGGCTCAGAGGGTAAGAGCACCCGACTGCTCTTCCGAAGGTGATAAGTTCAAATCCCAGCAACCACATGGTGGCTCACAACCATCCGTAACGAGATCTGGCTCCCTCTTCTGGAGTGTATGAAGACAGCTACAGAGTATTTACATATAATAAATAAAATAAATCTTTAAAGAAAAAGAAGATTATTAGGAGTACTGGATTGAGTTGTGGGTCATTTTGCAGTAAATCTCTAACCCAAATAATCTGCAGCAATGAAAACAACTCAATTAATATGAATACATGCTGTGCACCTAGATTGGGCAGATCCACCGCTACACTACCGTCTTCCCCATATACGATTCGCCTTAGAACTTGCGGTTTCTCCAGGTCATGTGCTTATGCTTGGCTTTACTTCCACTTCCTCCTCCTCCTCCATTGTCCTCTCTCTCTCCCCTTTTCTCCCAAAACCTTCAGCTCCACCTTCCCCTCTTTCTCCACCCAATCACCAGCTCTACCCTTTATTTATGAATTAAGGTGGGAAGAAGTTTTACAGGAAATCACCTGAGTGCTGACTCATTCCTTGTTCACAACCCCTCACAGGAGAACAGAATTAATATCAAATACAACTAGCCCCAGGGCTATCTACAACAGGGTCAGCACACTAGCAATTGCTGCTAAGCGGTGCCAGTTAATTAACCTATATTCTCTTGCATGAGATAAACTTTTCTATGGTGTCCCTTCTCCACCAACATAGTTGGTGCAATGACTGGAGCCGTGCTGCACCCAATGGCATCCATTGTGTTGTTAACTAGGCTAAGAGAGCCCGGTACCCCTGCAGCCAGGTTCTGCAAGTCTCCTAGGTCACCCGGCTCCGCCCAGCTTACCAGAGGCCCACCTACGACCAGCCCACCTGCACAACCTGAGAGATGTCACGAGACTTCAGGGTTCCCGCCAAACTCCAGAATGCCTGTGCAGAAGACTGGGGGCAGGGCTTCCCTTCCTTTTTATCCCCAAATGCTTGTCCACCATTAAACAGTTGTTCTAAGCAGAAGCAACCATGTAGCTTTGGAGTTCTTCTTTCTTCCCCCACTCCCTTAGTTTCATTTCAGCTTCGGGCCAATCCTCCAGGAACCCAGTCCACTGCGGGCAGTGGACCCCAACACTTTTCCATGTTTTTCCTCCATCATATGAAACCTAAAATGTTACCTAAACATGTAGAAGTAACCCACTACAATGAGAATGGCTTACTTGAATTTAAGAGAGCAAGTATACAAAAGAGGAGTAATCATATTGAGGCACTCACTGCCTGTTGTCTTAACAGTATAGTTTTATCTTAATAAAGAATAACCTTCAATTCCCTCACATACTGTAGATGAGCTGTGAGTATTTGTATATGAATGTCACTTATATCTGCAATGTGCTCTATTAATAATTTAATAAAGAGGCAAAAGAATGTATCTACAGAAGTCTAGAATGAGTTTAATTTATGTAAACCTTGTGGAAAACCAGTATTCTATATCTTGCTTCTCATTATTCTGGCTAGAGAGGCACATGCAGGAGATCCAAGCCCTAGAGAGTTATAATCTTGACTAAAAGTTCAAGTCTTCTTAAGCTTCATACCAAGTTCAAGCCCAGCTTGAGATATATGAGACCTTGCCTCAAAATTAAAACAAAAGGGAAAATGCATTTTTAAAAATAAGTAGCATAGGGTCTTAAATTGCAATTGACTGTGTGTTTTAGTCATCCTTGCAGCTGAGAAATTATTTCCAGAATACGCCAGACAATAAAATGCACACTGAGCCACATATATTTTCTATTGTGGTGGAAGTCATTGGCAAATATAAAAAAGGAAGCAAAGACAAAAAAAGAAGTCTTTACTTTTCCAACAATATAGAGAAAACTTTATGCTTTTAAAATGTTAACAGATAAAATACAATGTATTCAGAACTTCATTAATGCTCTTTGTGATTAAACATTTTTCTTATGTTTTGCTGACCTTAAACTCTGTGTTCTATCCCATCTTATCCCCATCTTCAGTTGAATGATATTTTTCTATATTTCTTCTTAGCATGCTACATCCTACAATGTTTTCTTGACTCTGTAGTTAAGAAGAATATATACTATTTTTCCTTTTTTAGATATTTTATTTATTTGCATTTCAAATGCTATCCCCTTTCCTGGTTTGCTCTCCAGAAACCCCCTATATCCCATCCTCCCTCCCCTTGCTTCTATGAGGGTACTTACCCATGTACTCCTGCCTCTCCGCCCTGGCATTCCACTCCACTGGGAAATTGAGACTTCCCTGGGCCAAGGGCCTCTCCTCCAACTGATATTCAATAAGGTCATCCTCTGCTACATATGCAGCAGGAGCCATGGGACCCTCCATGTGTACTCTTTGGTTAGTGGTTTAGTTCCTGGGAGCTCTAGGGGATCCGGTTAGTTGTTTTTATAGTTCCTCCTATGGGTTGCAAACTTCTTCAGCTCCTTCAGTCCTTTCTCTAACTCCCCCATTGGAGACCACATGCTCAATTCAATGGTTGGCTGTGAGCATCTGCCTGTGTATTTGCCAGGCTCTGAAAGATTCCCTCAGGAGACAGCTATATCAGACTCCTGTCCATAAGTACTTCTTGGCATCCTCAATAGTGTCTGGATTTGGTGTTTGTATATGGCATAAGTCCCCAAGTGGTAAAATCTCGGGATGGCCCTTGCTTCAGTCTCTCTGTTCCACACTTTGTCTCCATATTTGCTCCTGTATTTTTCTCCCTTCTAAAAATGACTAAAGCATCCACACTTTGGCATTCCTTCTTGAGCTTCATGTGGCCCGTGAATGGGTATTCCGAGCTTTTAGGATAATATCCATTTATCAATGAATGCATATTATATATGTTCTTTTGGGTTACCTCACTCAGGATGATGTTTTCTAGTTCCATCCATTTGCCTAAGAATTTCATTAATTCATTGTTTTTAATAGCGGTGTCATACTCCATTGTGTAAATGTACCACATTTTCTGTATCCATTCCTCTGCTGAAGGACATCTGGGTTCTTTCCAGCTTCTGACTATTATAAATAAGGTTTCTATGAACATAGTGGAACACGTACTCCTGTGGCATGGTGGGGCATCTTTTGGGTACATTCTCAAGAGTGGTAGTGCTGGGTCTTCAGGTAGATCTCTTTCCAATTTTCTGAGGAACCTTCAAATTGATTTACAGAGTGGTTGTACTAGCTTGCAATCCCACCAACAATGAAGAAGTGTTCCTCTTTCTCCAAATCCTCACCAGCATCTGCTGTCACCTAAGTTTTTGATCTTAGCCATTCTGACTGATGTGACTTGGAATCTCAGGGTTGTTTTGATTTGCATTTTCCTGAAGACTAAGGATGTTGAACATTTCTTTAGGTGCTTCTTGGCCATTTGAGATTCCTCTGTTGTGAATTCTAGGTTTAGTTCTATACCCTATGCAGGGTCTAACTAGACATCAATTATTCATCTTCATATACAATGAGATGTGGAAGTGTTGTTTTCAGAAATGGGTCCTGGCAGTCAATCTGTAGCAGCAGCCATATTTGAATAAGGGTTTCTGGGAACCATTTGAGGAACAACTCAATTAGATGTAACCCTCTCCCAGTAATGCAAGTTTGATTTGGTGACAAAAGATTTGATCTCTGCCACTCTGATTATTTAGTGATTTTAATGAGGTCTCCTTCATATGTGTATCTATTTTAGTATCTTCTACTATATTTGATTTCCATATTAGCCTTCAAATACCCCTCAATTTTATCTTTCTTTCACCATATTCCCTCCTATTCTCCTCTTGATCTTCCAAAGTCAGACTATCTCCCATCTGTCTATAACTCTCTACTTATTTTTCCTAGGCAGTTCTTTTCAGACCACTACTTCATTATGCTATAATGAATCTCTGTTATTCTCCATTGTGTAACTCAGTTACTATTGACTTAAGAACTCAAATCTACATGTAAGCATATACACACTCTCTTTGGCTTTTTAATTTTGAGGTTCCTCACTCAGGATAATTTTCTCCCCGGTTGGAACCATTTACTTGAGAGTTTCACAATTTTCTTTTATATATTATATATTTTTTCTTTATATATTAAATATAAATATCAGTAATATGTCATTGTGTAAGTGTACCATATTTCCTTTATTCATGTGTAGATGGGCATCTAAGTTATTTAAATTTTCTGGCTATTATTAATAGGTCAGCAATGAAATTATGAGCATTGTCTCTCTGGTAGGATAAACTATGATTTGAGTATTTGCTATTTAATGATAAAACTGGATCTGGAGGTAGATTGATTCCCCTCTTTCTGGTGACCCTTTGTACTGATTTCAGTAGTGGTTGTACAAGGTTACAGTTTCACCAGGAATTTATACATATTCCCCTTAATCCACATCTTTGACAGCATAAACTATCATTTTCTTTATTAAGCTTAGCTATTCTGACAGGTATAATTCCAAAGTACTTTTGATTTGTGTTTCTATGATGACTAAGGATGTTAATGGGGAGCCTTAGCTTACCTGGGAACCCTGAGTGAACCACATGGAGCTGGGATCAATGCAAAAAGCAAGAGAAATTTATTGTTCCAGTTCACTGGTGTCTTCCCAGACCCGAAAGAGAGGCAGCAAACCCCAGCTACAGTTAAGAGTTTTTATATGGTTTCCTGGGGCAGAACCCCACGCACTCCTGCCTATTGGCCCTGGCGTTCCCCTGCACTAGGTCATATAAAGTTTGCATGACCAAGGGGCCTGTCTTCCCAGTGATGGCCAACTAGGCAATCTTCTGCTATATATGCAGCTAGAGACATGCGCTCAGGGGGTACTAGTTAGTTCATATTGTTCTTTCACCTATAGGGTTGAAGACACCTTCAGCTCCTTGGGTGCTTTCTCTAGCTCATTCCTTGGGAATCCTGTGTTCCATTTAATAGCTGACTGAGAGCATCCACTTCTGTGTTTGCCAGGCACTAGTATAACCTCCCATGAGACAGCTATATCAGGGCCATTTCAGCACTATCTTGCTGGCATATGCAATAGTGTCTATGTTTGGTGGCTGATTATAGGATGGATCCCCAGCTGCAGGAATCACTGGTTGGTCTATCCTTTAGATTCAGCTCCTCACTTGATCTCTATAACTCCTTCAATGTATGCTTTGTTCTTAATTCTAGGAAGGGGTGAAGTGTCCACATTTTGATCTTCATTCTTCTTGAGTTTCATGTGTTTAGTAAGTTGTATCTTGGGTAGTCTAGGTTTGTGGGCTAATATCCACTTATAAGTGTGTACATGTTATGTGAGTTCTTTTGTGATTGGGTTACCTCACTTAGGATGATACCATCCAGATCCATCCATTTGCCGAGGAATTTCATGAATTCGTTGTTTTTAATAGCTGAGTAGTACTACATTGGATAAATGTACCACATTTTCTGTACCCATTCCTCTGTTGAGGGACATCTGGGCTCTTTCCAGCTTCTGGCTATTATGAATAAGTTTGCTATGAACATGGTGGAACATGTGTCCTTATTACCATATGGAACATCTTCTGGATATATGCCCAGAAGATGTATTGCAGGATCTTCTAGTGGTACTATGTCCAATTTTCTGAGGAACTGCCAGACTGATTACCAGAGTGGTTGAACAAGCTTGCATCCCCACCAACAATGGAGGAGTGTTCCCCTTTCTCCACATCCACGCCAGCATCTGCTGTCACCTGAATTTTTGATCTTAGCCATTCTTACTGGTGTGAGGTGGAATCTCAGGGTTGATTTGATTTACATTTCCCTGATTATTAAAGATGTTGAACATTTTTCATGCGCTTCTCAGCCATTCGGTATTCCTCAGTTGAGAATTCTTTGTTTAACTCTGTGCCCCACTTTTTAATGGGGATATTTGATTTTCTGATGTCCAGCTTCTTGAGTTCTTTATATATATATTGGATATCACTCCCCTATCTGATTTAGGATTGGTAAAGATTTTTTCCCAATATGTTGGTAGCCCTTTTGTCTTGATGACAGTATCTTTTGCCTTAGAGAAGCTTTGCAACTTTATGAGGTCCCATTTGTCAATTCTTGATCTTACAGCACAAGCCTTTGCTGATCTATTCCAGAATTTTTTCCCAGTGCCCATATATTTGAGGCTTTTCCCCACTTTCCTCTATATAAGTTCCAGTGTCTCTGGTTTTATGTGGAGATCATTCAACCACCTAGACTTGACCTTAGTACAAGGAGATAAGAATGGATCAATTCCCAGTCTTCTACATGATAACCGCCAGTTGTGCCAGTTCCATTTGTTGAAAAGGCTGTCTTTTTTCCACTGGATAGTTTTAGCTCCTTTGTCAAAGATCAGGTGACCATAGGTGTGTGGATTCATTTCTGGGTCTTCAATTCTATCCCATTGATCTACCTGTCTGTTGCTGTACCAGTACCATTCAGTTTTTATTACAATTGCTCTGTAGTACAGCTTGAGGTCAGGCCTGGCGATTCTACCAGAGGTTCTTTTATTGTTGAGAAGAGTTTTTGCTAGTCTAGGTTTTTTGTTATTCCAGATGAACTTGCAAATTGTCTTTTCTAGATCACTGAAGAATTGAGTTGGAATTTTGATGGGGATTGCATTGAATCTGTAGATTGCTTTAGGCAAGATAGCCATTTTTACTATATTGATTCTGCCAATCCATGAGCATGGGAGAGCCTTCCATCTTCTGAGATCTTCCTCACTTTCTTTCTTCAGAGACTTGAAATTCTTATCATACAAATCTTTCACTTTCTTCTTTAGAGTCACACCAAGATATTTTATATTGTTAGTGACTATTGTCAAGGGTGTTGTTTCCCTGATCTCTTTCTCGGCCCATTTATCCTTTGAATAGAGAAATTCCATCAATTTGTTTGAGTTAATTCTATATCCAGATACTGCACTGAAGCTGTTTATCAGGTTTAGGATTTCTCTGGTGGAGTTTTTGGAGTAACTTATATAAACTATCATATCATCTGCAAATAGCAATAATTTGACTTCTTCCTTTCGAATTTGTAGCCCCTTGACCTCCTTTTGATGTCGAATTGCTCTGGCTAGGACTTCAAGTACTATATTGAATAGGTAGGGAGAAAGTGGGCATCCTTGCCTAGTCCCTAGTTTTAGTGGGATTGCTTCCAGTTTCTCTCCATTTAGTTTGATGTTGGCCACTGGTTTGCTGTAGATTGCTTTTATTATGTTTATGTATGGGCCTTGAATTCCTGATCTTTCCAAGACTTTTATCATGAATGGGTGTTGGATTTTGTCAAATGCTTTCTCAGCATCTAATGTGATGATCATGTGGTTTTTATCTTTGAGTTTGTTTATATAGTGTATTACGTTGGTGGATTTCCATATATTAAACCATCCCTGGATTCCTGGGATGAAGCCTACTTGGTCATGATGGATGATCGTTTTGATGTGTTCTTGGATTAGGTTAGCGAGAATTTTGTTGAGTAATTTTGCATCGATATTCATAAGGGAAATTGGACTGAAGTTCTCTATCTTTGTTGTGTCTCTATGTGGCTTAGGTATCAGAGTAATTGTGGTTTCATAGAATTAATTGGGTAGCATACCTTCACTTTCTATTTTGTTGAATAGTTTGAGAAGAACTGGAATTAGGTCTTCCTTGAAGGTGTGATGGAACTCTGCACTGAACCCATCTGGTCCTGAGCTTTTTTGGTTGGGATACTATTAATGACTGCTTCTATTTCTTTAGGAGATATAGGACTGTTTTGGTCATTAATCTGATCCTGGTTTAACTTTGGTACATGGTATCTGTCTAGAAAGTTATCCATTTCCTCTAGATTTTACAATTTTTTTAATATAAACTTTTGTAGACGGATCTAATGGTGTTTTGAATTTCCATAGGATCTGTTGTTATATCTCCCTTTTCAATTCTGATTTTGTTAATTAGGATGCTATCCCTGTGCCCTCTAGTGTGTCTGGCTAAGGGTTTTTTCTATCTTGTTGACTTTCTCAAAGAACCAGCTCCTGGTTTGATTGATTCTTTGAATAATTCTTTTTGTATCCACATGTTTGATTTCACCCCTGAGTTTGATTATTTCCTGCCGTCTACTCCTCTTAGGTGAATTTGCTTCCATTTGTTCTAGACCTTGTAGATGTGCTGCCAAGCTAATAGTGCATGCTCTCTACATTTTTTTTTTTTAGGAGCTCAGGGCTATAAGTTTACCTCTTAGAAATACTTTCATTGTGTCCCATAAGTTTGGGTATGTTGTGGCTTCATTTTCATTAAACTCTAGAAAGTCTTTAATTTCTTTCTTTCTTTCTTCCTTGACCAATCATTGAGTAGAACGTTGTTCAGTTTCCACATGAATGATGATGTTCTGCTACTTATGTTGTTATTGAAGAACAGCCTTAGTCCATGATGATCTGATAGGATGCATGGGACAATTTCAATATTTTTGAATCTGTTGAGACATGTTTTGTGGCCAATTATGTGGTCAATTTTAGAGAAGGTGCCATGAGGTCCTGAGAAAAAGGTATATCCTTTTGTTTTAGGATGAAATATTCGGTATGTATCTGTTAAGACCATTTGTTAGTTTAACTGAATCTCTTTTTAGTGTCTGTTTCCAGGATCTGTCCATTGATGAGAGTGGGGTGTTGATGTCTCCCACTATAATTGTGTGAGATGCAATGTGTGTTTTGAGCTTTACTAAGGTTTCTTTAATGAAAGTGGCTGCCCTTGCATTTGGAGCATAGATATTCAGAATTGAGAGTTCGTCTTGGAAGACTTTGCCTTTGATGGGTATGAAGTGCCCCTCTTTTTTCTTTTTGATAATTTTGGGTTGAAAGTCTATTTTATTTGATATTAGAATGGCTACCCCAGCATTTTTCTTCGGACCGTTTGCTTGGAAAATTGTTTTCCAGCCCTTCACTCTGAGGTAGTGTCTGTCTTTTTTCCCCGAGGTGTGTTTCCTGTAAAGAGCAAAACGTTGGGTCCTGTTTGTGTAGCCAGTCTGATAGTCTATGTCTTTTTATCGGGGAATTGAGTCCATTTATATTAAGAGATATTAAGGAACAGAAATTGTTGTTTCCTGTCATTTTTGTTATGTATGGCAGACTACATTACTTATCAGTAGAAAGGTCCCCCCCACACACACACAATCACTTATTATAAAAATCAAGTCACTCCCACATACAGGAATTTACAATGGTTTAGGAAGTAGACCCAGCTGTGGTTTAAGGAGGAACTAGAGTATTACATTATTCATGAGAAGGTTAGCTAGAGTGGAACTCCCTAATTAGAAATATGGCTTGGGCATGAAAGCCCTTGGCCTAGGAGTGTAAAGACCTCACACCTGGCTTCTAAGAATATAGCTGACCTTAGAGCTGACTTTGTCTCAGTTGTTTTATTGCCTAGTTCCTGCCAGTCTTTATGTTTGAATTCTTCTGTTTTGTGTAAGAGCCATTAAGCATCCAATAACCTCATGCAACCTTGGCTGATGTGTCACCTAACTTCCCTATTTTCTTCTATATTAAAAATCTGATGCTCGCTTTGAGAAATTACATTTCACATACAACATACAACACTCTTGTGTCTGTGTCTGTCACTTTTTGCTGACTCCCTGCCCACCTGTACAGAGACCCTGATTTCTCCTGCAGATTGAGGGGCAGGGGCAACTGAGTCCAGTCCTTGGCATGTCTTAATCAGGGTTTCTATTCCTGCACAAACATCATGTCCAAGAAGCAAGTTGAAGAGGAAAGGGTTTATTCAGTTTACACTTCAATGTTCCTGTACATCATTAAAGGAACTAAGGACTGGAATTCAAGCAGGTGAGGAAGCAGGAGCTGATGCAGAGGCCATGGAGGGATGTTTCTTACTAGCTTACTTCCCCTGGCTTGCTCAGCTTGCTTTCTTTTAGAACCCAAGACTACGAGCCCAGAGATGGCACCACCAACAAGGGACCCTTCCCCCTTGATCACTAATTGAGAAAATGCCTTACAGCTAAATCTCATGGAGGCACTTCCTTAACTGAAACTCCTTTCTTTGTGATAACACCAGCCTGTGTCAAGTTGACACACAAAACCAGACAGTACACCTATCTGGCTTTAAAAAAAATTATAAAGCAAAAGTGCCTATAACATGTATACTAAGTGTCTAGTTATTACGAGAAACTTAATTATATCTGCTGTTTTTTCATTGGCAGTGAGCTCACTTTCTTCAAAGTGAGCCTTCTTTCAGTAGGCACTGTACTGATTTATTTTCCTATTGCTGTGAGGAAATATCTAAAATATCACGTCAAAGCCACCTTAAATGAGAAAGGGTATAATCTGGCTAAGGATTCCAGTTATGATCTAACATGGTGGCGCAGACAAGGTGGTAGCATCTTGACACAACTGGAAACATCCCACTGGATAACCAGAAAACAGCAACCAGTACATGAATGCTAGACATCAACTGGTTTGCCTCCATAGGAAAGGCCCTATTTACATTAAAGATGAGTATACCCACATCAAATAGTTTAATCAATAAGTTACCATCTTAATTTTAGAGGCTCATATTTCAGGTAATTCCATTTTATTCAAATTTGACAGTGAATGCTAGTTGTTATATTCGTTCTCATGTTGACCCTCAAATACATCCTTTCTTTACCATAACCTTCCTCCTCCTATATGCTTAGAATCATAAAATCACGCTGTAACAGAATACAATCAGTTTGGATTTAGAAGGCCCCACAGGGTTTAAAACGTTAACACTTTGCATGTCCAAATTTGTAAACTGTTATAACACAGAACTCCTATTTAAAGAAAAACAATAACAAAAACAAAAACAAAACAAAGAGCAAAAAAAAAAAAAAATACCAACAGCAAAAGAAGCACAGAAAAATAAAAGCAAGGCACTAAAATTCATGTTTTCAAAACAGAATAGCATGGAGTAAGTGTTCCAAAATGAAATAATTGAGAACACAGTAACACAAAAACATGTTCAAATTCCAGCAATACAAGAGGAAATCCCTCAGTTCCATATCCAATAACTTTGACCTATAATGTAACCAACAGGAATCATAAAGGGTTAATTTGTCTTTAAGTTCCTGTTCTTCTTTCTGTACTACAGGTAATTTCTATCCTAATTTAGATCAATCCCAATGGATAAAAGCCATGTCCAAAGATCCTGCTATCTCTCTACTCTAGTTCAGACTTCATCTTCACAACTTCATACATTGGTCTCTCGGAGCTTCTCTGAAGGGATTTTGACATTTCATATATATGTATATGCATAAAATGGCTGAAACGGTTTCTAAAATTAGGGCCTAGAATACATGACACTCTAAATCAAATATCAGTGCCACAAGACAACACTGCATAGGTCAGCATATATTGTAAAATTAGTCTGCTCTCTTTGGAAAATGATTGATTTTTCTTCTGTGTGCTGACCCAAGGGAAACACTTTTCTAGGTATAGGGTTTCAAAATCAGGGTACCCCATCAAACAATGTCTTCTGCCTTTAATGAACTGTGGACTTCTTCTCCGAAGACAGAATACCTGCAGAATTGATATAGAACAAAAAGCTACTTTTCAGAAGTGTATCAGACCAAGAGCTCTTTAGTATCAGACCAAGAGCTCTGCTGTCTTAAATATTTTTCTTCTCCAAACTATTTTACCATCTTTCACATGCTTCCACATATCAAAGGTCACAAAAACAAAATATACCAACTGCAAAAAAGCAAAAACAAAACAAAAAAACCACTAAAATCCAAAACATTAAATTACATATTTCCAAAACAGAATAACATGGAGCAACACTGAAATTGATCCAAAGTCCAGAAGCACAACAAATTTTTATTTTGTGCTTCAGATATCCCCAAGTTTTGGGGACATGAATAGAATGAAGCCTGACTGTTGTCAAAAATATCACATGAATGTCACCCAGCCCATTTCCTGGTAGAGTACTTATTTCCCTCAAAAATATCATAGCTAAGGACTCTGCTACACACACTTCATCATTCTTGTCTTTCCAACACTACGAGAATATTCTATAAAACTCTATTTATGGCATTCAACTGTTTTCTAGAACACAGTTCCAAACAGTCCCCCAAAGCGTTTTTTCCAATAGCACAAGAGTTGCAAAGGTTTCAAACCCATAGACCACCTTCTTCATAACAAGTGGTATTTAAGTTTATTTTCCCAATGAGATAATAAAATACCTGACCAAGACAACTTAGTGGATGAAGTCTTTACTTTTCTCACCATGCACAGTGCAGTATTAGTATGCAGAGAAGTCAAGGACCTTGAAATGGGTAGACACAGCACATTCACAAAGAACAAGCAGGGAGCAAGCAATGAATGCATGCCAGTACTCAACTAGCTCCTCCTAATTTACGCAGTGCAAGAACTCCTACTGTGGAATAATAAAGCCCACAAAGAAGATGGATTTTCTCACATCAACTAACAATGTAATCTCTTACAGGGATTCTCAGTAGCAGCTCCCCAGGTGTGATAAATGTTCATCAAGGTGACAATGGACTCTAAGAGTCATAAGCCTCATTACTAATTTCTGGTGAATAATATTGTTCTATCAGAAAATATGAACCTATAAAATAGACTCAAAATCTCTTTTTGTTCCATTTGTGAACTCATAATTACATTTTAAAATACTGTATGATATGAGAGTTGTGGACATTGTACTTATCATTCAGGATCACCTGAAGCTCAATGTACATATTATTAGAATGGTGATCTTATATTTTCTACCAACAACACCATTTGTATCCCATATTTAGGCAAACTGTGAAAATTTAAGTTTGTTAATTGAGCTGGATAAAATTAGGACACAAACTAAAGCCATAAATTTTGATCATGAGCAGTATTGGCTTGTGCAGAAATTTGTACTCATGTAGATAAAATATCTGTAGAATTTATGGGCAGAAATAGTATTTTTTTTCACAAACCCAGTTGTGTAATCTGCTAGACTAATGACAGCATGCATTCTAGAGTAGTTTTCTTTCCTCTTCTTTTCTTTTCTTTTCTTTTCTTTTCTTTTCTTTTCTTTTCTTTTCTTTTCATCAGAGTTAGTAAATATACATAGCATATAATGATTCCAATTAAAGAAAATGTCATCACAATTCTCTATGTTCTTGGATTCTATGGGCATTATGAAATTTAGGTTACACAGCTATATTTTGATCAAGAGTGATGATGAAAACTTCATCTTTAATAAATACCTAACATGGTAATCTATGGGATGTGTAGGAGTAGTAAGAATAACAATATTTACTTGATATTTAATAACTATAGACTGTGTTGGGTGGAATCAATCTCAGTCTATTTTAAACATACTTTTATGTAGACTCAAGTGAATAATGTTAGTTTGGATTTCTATTCAGAAGCAGTTTAATCCCTTTATCCTTATTCATTCTGATGGAAGAGTATAGCACGATATCAGACTGCTGCAGAGGGCAGTACCTAAGACTTACAGCATAGAATAATAAATATGTGAAAGTTTCCAGGACATATGATAGACTGAAAGGTGACTGAAGGGCATTCAAGACAGAACTTAAAAGCAGATTCACCTTTGTTTTAATGATTGAGGGAAAAAAAAGGCAGGTCTCCTGTTTAAATTCCTTGAAGGAATGGTGACTTAATGAGATTCAGTATCACACCTAGGTGTCCCATGGTAGCTGTAAGAAAAACAGAGGACCAAAAAAATGACCTGGAGCTTGGTTATTCTCAGAGTTGATTATCAGTAGCCTCCAGGAAGAGTTTTGATATGTTGTAGTCTTCAGATGCCAGCAATTCAGCCACCTGAATGTCCTTTAGTATTACATAGGTGAGATACATCCATTAATAAAAATATAGATAATAGATATGTACTATAGTTAATTGGCATTGTGCTTACCTGATATGCAGACACCACTGTATTTAGTCCTTACCACAATCAAATTAATAATAATAAAAAATCTGACTCTGGAGTTCAATCTTTGCTCTAGAGTACATTTCATGTGAGAATGCAAAAATTCTCTGGTTTCTAATTCATTTTCCTGAATCTATGAAAAGGAAGCACACTTATATATTACATATTATTGATATAAAAGATAATCATTCATTCATACAATTGTCCTATACAAGTCTCCCATCACATCCTGCTACCCTCTATCTTATTTTAATCAGATTTATAGACATGAAAGAATGACTAGAGAAATATGTCAAAAACAGGTTGACTTTTGATCATAAAGGGTGATCTAACAGCCTGTGCTCTATGTGCTAAGGTAGCTCATAGAAAATTGGATTTTTACCAACTCAAAATCACCTTACAGGGAATGTTGTACTCCTGAACTCTTATAAGCAAAGGGCTTATATTATGATTGCATATTCATTTAAATATATCCTCCTCAATTCATCATGGAGGTACCCCGAAGTCTCAATAAAATTTTCTAATATAACTACGGACATAGCTCAGGAATACTTTAAATAGATGACCCTCTGAACAGAATCTATTACCAACAGTTTTGCAAAAAGGCCAGAAAGGTAATTGACCTTTCTAGAGGAACATGGCTTACCATCAAATCCTGGTCCAATCATTTCTGAGGTTATAAAAGATAATTCAAGCTCTCCAACTTGTTCATGTTTCATATTTTATTTATTAGATTTATCAATGAATATATTCATTTTTCTTCATTTTTTAATCTCCCAAATCTATAGAAATTCTAATTCATCTAATATGGTTTTGTTTTAGGGTATTCACTAGAGAAGACTACCCACACATGAGTTCAAGCCAGTAGAAACTGTCATCTAACTGGTAACTAAACTGAGTTTTCTGGACAGAGAATAGTCCCTAGTCTGTCGAAGAGTGGGATTTTAAGCACAAACCTCACATCCTGAGTTGACACATCTCAGTTATCTAGTACAGTTGGAAAGAAGTAGAACTATAGAAGCCAAGAAAGAAATTTTAGTGCATGTAAGAACTTTTCTAGAACTAGAGATGTTAATGAATTATGACTTTTTATTCTTGTTGGTAGGTACTACTTACATGCTGCATTCTAAGGCTTGAATGGTACTTCTATCCTGGCATCCATTATGCTAAGACCTAAGGCCTACTAAAGTCTGGAGGCTATGTTTCAGTATTAATAAGCACTTTTCAGAATCTTAGTAAAATTTTATAGAAAACTATCAATGATATTCTTGATATTTATATTGATGATATTTAAACTAAATATAAGGCTAGAAAATATTGTCACTCTGATATTCTCAATTACAATTGCCAATTTAAGTTTCCTGATAGCATTTGAAGTATTAGAATAAGTCAGGGGACACTGGTTTACCATTATTTGTCATTGGAATAAAAATATTTTCATCATATATAAGGATGAAGAATCTTTGTATCTGTTTCTATTACCAAAAGATATTATCGCCTACATAATGTTTTGATGTATGTTGAGAGTTTGATATGCTTATATATGTAAAGATGTTTTGACTTCTTTTTTTTCTTATATAGCTAAAAAATAGATTTTTTTCTTATGAAATTTCCTTTGTTCAGCCTCTTTTTTTTCCTCTCTCAACATAGATTCTTTTCAGTTCTTTCAGATAGGAACAATTCTGGGTCAGAGTTTTTGACTATGTGATGGCAATCCCATCCCTCCACTTGATGCTCTGTATTTCTACGGGGGAAGGGGGTGCTCTACAATTTCCCTCTCCCCACTGTAGAGCATTTTGTCTAAGGAGTCCTGAGATTCTCTCACCTCCTAAATCTCTGGTACATTCAAGAGGGCTCTCCCTACTCCTACCTTCTAAGGTTACAGGGACAAAAATGGAGAAAAACCTGAGGGAAAGGGGTCCAGTGACAGGCTTGAAGTGGGTTCCAGCTCAAGGGAGGCCCTAAGGCCTAAAAATATTACTGATACTGTGCTGTGCTCACAAAAAGGGCCCTATCATGACTGACTTCCTAAAGACCCAACAAGCGGCTAAAACAGTCAGATGCAGATATTTATACCCAACCAATGAACAGAAGCTGGTGACCACTATGGTTGAATTAGAGAAAAAGTGGAAGAAGATGAGGAGGAAGGCATCCCTACAGGTAGACGAGCAGATTCATCTAACCTGGATCCTGGAGATCTCTCAGACATTGAGCCACCAACTGGGTAGAATATACCAGCAATATGAGGCTCTGGACACATATACAGCAGAGGATTGATAGTTTGGACTCAATTAAGAAGATGCACCTAACCCTCAAGAGACTGGAGGCACTAGGGAGTGGGGATGTCTGCTGGAGTGGGGCTCAGGGTGGGAGGCACAGGGAACAGTCAGAGAGTGGACCGGGAGGGTGATAAAGTCTGAACTGTAATTTTTTTTTTTCGTTGCTTTAATCTCTGAATTTTTTTATTATTAGATATTTTCTTCATTTACATTTCACATGTTATCCTGAAAGTCCCCTAAACCCTCCCTCCATCCCCTGCCCTGCTCCCCTACCCACCCACTCCCACATATTGGCCCTGGCGTTCCCCTATACTGGGGCATATAAAGTTTGCATGACCAAGGGGCCTCTCTTCCCAATGATGGCCAACTAGGCCATCTTCTATATATGCAGCTAGAGACATGAGCTCTGGGAGGTACTAGTTAGTTCATGTTATTCTTCTACCTATAAGGTTGAAGACACCTTCAGCTCCTTGGGTACTTTCTCTAGTGTCTTCCTTGGGAACCCTGTGTTCTATCTAATAACTGACTGTGAGCACCCACTTCTGTGTTTGCCAGGCACTGGTATAGCCTCCCATGAGTCACCTATATCAGGGCCCTTTCAGCACTATCTTGCTGGTGCATGAAAATAAGAATTTAAAAAAAAAGAAAGAAAAACTAAAAATAAAACAAGTGAAAGAAAAAAGTTAAAATATATATTCTTTTCTCATACAATGTATCCTAATTATAGTTTCCCATTCCTCTACTTTTCTAAGTTTCTTACCATTTCTTCTCTGCTCTGGCTCCGTTCCATTTCTATTTCTAATGAGAAAATAACAGGCTTCTAAGAGATAACAACCAAATAAAATATAATAAGATGAAAAATTATCATATCAAAGTAGGACACAGAAACCCAACAGGATGAGAAGGGTTCTAAGACCAGGCACAAGAGACTGAAACCTCACAGTCAGGAGTGCCATACAAATATTAAGCTAATAACATAATACGCATGCAGAGAACCTGGAATAAATCTATATAATCCTAGTGCTTGCTGCTTCAGTGTAAATGATTAGTAAAAGATATTTCAAGCAAATGGACCTAAGAAGCAAGTTGGTGTAGTCATTTTAGTATTGAACAAAATAGACTGCCAACCAAAGCTAATCAAAAGAGATAAGGAAGAACACTCCATATTCATCAAAGAAAACTCCACTGACATGGCTTTTCTAAACAAAAGGCCATCCTATTTGGCAAGAGGGACACTATTAGAGCTTAAATTACATATTATTTTCACACACATATAGTGGGAATTTTAAATACCCCACTTTCATCAATGGACAGAAGAGTGAAACAATGCCCAGCATCCTATCACACCACCATGACTTGATGTTGTATATCAACAACAACTGAAACAACAGGAAGCTGACAAATTCATGGAAGGTAAACAAACTATTGAATGAAAAATAGATCAAAACAGGAATACGATTAAAATTAGGACGTTTGTTTGTTTGTTTGTTTGTTTGTTTGTTTTTGGAGACAGGGTTTCTCTGTATAGCCCTGGCTGTCCTGGAATTCACTTTGTAGACCAGGCTGGCCTTAAACTCAGAAAACTGCCTGCCTCTGCCTCCTGAGTGCTGGGATTAAAGGCGTGCACCACCACGCCCCGCAAAATTAGGACTTTAAAAAATCAATGAAAATAAATGCACAATGTATAGAGATTATGGGATACAATGAAGTCAGTACTGAGAGAAAGTTTCTGGGCGTTGCCTTCATAAAGTAACTGGAGATGTCTCACACTGGCAACTTAACAGCACAGCAGAAACCTTTAGAACAAAAAGAAATAATCTCATCAAAGAGGAATAGATGGCAAGAAATTATCAACTTGAGGGCTGAAATCAATCTAGAGAAACAAAGAATCAATGAAATATAGTTAGTTCTTTTAGAAAATCAACAAGATAGAAAAACTCTTATCCAAACTAATTAAATGGCTTGATAAAATATCAGAAATGACAAAATCAGAAAGAAAAAGATGTACTTAGGATGCAGTCACTGAGGAAATCCAGAGCATCATAAGGACATAATGTAAAAACAGGTACTTCACCAAACTGTATGATTTTCTCAAAAGGTACTACTTACAAAGAAAAATCCAGATCAGATAATCTTCTTAAGTAAACCTATAACCTCTAGTGAAAGAGAAGCAGTCATTAAAAGTATATCAATCAAACAACAACAATAAAACCCAGGTCAAGGTCAAGATAGACTTAGTGTAGAATTTTACCAGACTTTCAAAGAAGAATCAACAACCCTACTCCTCAAATTATTCCAGAATATATAAAGAGAAGGAATACTAAACAATTCAGTGTCTGGGGCCACAGTAACCCTAATAATAAAACTACATAAAAACTCAACAAAGAGAATTACAAGCCAAATTTCCTTATGATTGTAGATGCAGTAATACTTAATAAAATGATTGCAAACAAATTTCAATAAAACAAGATCATCCACCATGAACAAGTTAGAGTCATCATGGACATGCAGGGTTGATTCAATATACAAAAAAATAGTAGATGTAATCTGCACTTTTATGAAACTGAAAGAAAAAAAGGAAGAGAATACATAATTATAATCATCTGATTAGATTCAGAAGGGCCTTTGAGAAAACCTAAAACTTCTTCATGATGAGAAAAAAAAAAAACCTAAAGAGATCACAGATACATAGGATCTACATAAACATAATGTAATACGAGGTCAAGCCTATTCCCAACTTCAAAATAAGTTGGGAGAAACTTACAGCAAATATACTAAAATAAGGAGCAAGATGAGGTTGTTCAGTCCTTCTATATCTATTAAGTACAATATTTGAAGATACACCACTTTCTAAATATAATACTGATAGACAGACAGTAAGATTGACAATTAATTAATAGGACCTTCTGAAATGGAAAACTTTATGTAATCAACAGTGTCAATCAGACACAGTTGAAACCCACCAAATGCAATTTTTTTTTTACCTACTACACATGTAATATTGAAATAACATCCAATATATAAAGAACTAAAAAAAGTGAACTTCAAAAACTAAATAATGCAAAAAAAAGTATACAGATCTAAACAGTATTCTCAACAGAAGTATCTCAAATGGCTGAGAAACTATTAAGGAAATGTTCAACATCCTTAGCAATTAGGGAAATGCAAGTCAAAATATATTGAGATTTTATTTTTTACCTCCCCAATAACTAAGATCAAAACACAGATGACAGTTCGTGCTAGCCAGGATGTGGAGCAAGGGGAACAAGTCTCCATTACTGTTAGGAGTAGAACATTGTACAGCCACTATGGAACTCAACAGAGCAATGTAGGCATACATTTTTTGGCATCCTACTTTTAATAAGTTCTCATTATCTCCTTTTGCCCACCAATCACCAGAGGTAGTGGAAGAGTAAAGTTACTGGGATTTGGGGGAAGTGGACCTGTTTAGCAATACTTCTTTTGGGCAGAGCAGTTAGTCTTGGTCGTCATTTTCAGAAGTTCAGTCCCATAGCAATCACCAGATATGAATTAGTGATGGGACAGTGAACTGTGCACAGACAGCCTGCTTCCCAGTCGAGCATAGGACTGGAACCACAGAAACCTGGTGGGCAGTGACTTCTGCCTTCACGTGACAGTAGGAGTTTGGCCATGCCTCCTGGGCCTTTGGCTCCTGTCCCATCTACAGCCTCCCATACCACACTGCAGAGATGTATGTAGCCAACAGTAGGTAAGGCCCCAAGCTCTTGGTATTCTGTCTGGACTCCACCCCAACAGTTACTTAGACATAGCCAGTTATACTCCTCCCCACAGTTACCTAGCAACATCCAGGATAGCACAGGCCACTATAAAAGGAGCTGTTTACCCCCTTGTCTTAGTCAGGGTTTCTATTCCTGCACAAATATCATGACCAAGAAGCAGTTGGGAAGGAAAAGGTTTATTCAGCTTACACTTCCACACTGCGGTTCATCACCAAGGAAGTCAGGACAGGAACTCAAGCAGGTCAGGAAGCAGGAGCTGATGCAGAGGCCATAGAGGGATGTTCTTCACTGGCTTGCTTCCCCTGGCTTGCTCTCTTATAGAACCCAAGATTGCCAGCCCAGAGTTGGTCCCACCCACAAGGGACCTTTCCCCCTTGAACACTAATTGAGAAAATACCCCACAGCTGGATCTCATGGAGGCACTTCCCCAACTGAATCTCCTTTCTTTGTGATAACCCAGCTGTGTCAAGTTGACACAAAACTAGCCAGTACACCCCTCCTCACTTTCTTGCTCTCTTATTCTCTTGCTCCCTCTCTTACCCTCTTGCTCTTACTCTCACCTTTTGCCCTCCTTCCTCCCCTCTTTTCCCCTCTTTACACTTGGACAAGGCTGCCCTCTGCTTCTCTACACTCTCCCTCTCTTTGCCTTTCTACAATAACCGCAGTAGCACCATGGACTTCTTTTTCTCATTGGGGTCCACCATGCTGGAGCAATGGACTAGGATTCCATGGCCGCCACCAACATAATTTGCCTGCTCAACAAGCCACCTGAGCTAGACAGTCTCCTTCCCCAGGTAACCTGCCAGAGCTCTTTCTTCCCTGTTCTTTTCCCTTTGGGCCCTGGGCCAGAGTTTGCCCAAGGGTTCCCACTTTGTTCTCAGCTCTTCCAGGACACGCAGTGACATCTGGGATGCCCCAGTGTGAGAACCTGACATACCTGGTCTTGGTGCAGCCCAGGGATCCAAGTACCAGCTCTTCAGCAGTGCCCAGTGGTCTGTGGTGCCTAAGAGTCAGAGCCCGGCTTCAGCAGATGTGCAGGGACCCCATACTGCACCTTTTTCAATCCCAAGCAGGATCCTGTGGCTTCTCACAGTCCAACACCCGCCCAGAGATTCTGTGGGGTCTGTGGTTCAGTCAGACCTATCTTGCCCCACCTTGCCCAGCAGCCCTAGCCTAGGGCAGATGTGAGACACCATTTTTTGACCCATAATCAGCAACTACAGTCCAGTCCTCTAGGCAGGCAAACACAGCACAGGAACCAGCAGATACAGTCTAGTTCTCTAGGCAAGCAGACACCATGTAGGAACAAGCAGCTGTGGTTCATTACTGAAGAAACAGCAAGGCTTGCCAACAGGCCCAAGCGAAGGCTGCAGAAGTGGCAAGAAGCATCAGGAAACTCATAAGCAGTTCTTAGGCAAGTTCTCTCAATGTAGGCATTACCACAAGGGGAGTTCAACAATGCTATGTAAGGTGAATATATATATATATATATATATATATATATATATTCTTAGCAAAGAACAGTGAGGTGGAGCAAAACAAACCAATGCTCCCTCTCCCACTGACTGTGGAATCATATTTATACTTCTTCATCATGTGTCCTTTCACATGTTCACTATAGTAAAACATCCTTTCAATTGTGCCTGCTTCAGGAAAATATTCTTTCATGTGTTTACTTTAGCAAGACATTCTTTTACCTGTGTGCTCCAGCAAAGCATCATTTGAAATGACTGACTTTCCAAACAAAGCAGAAGTTTATACTTCAGTGCAATTTCTTTGAATGTTGGAAATCTATGTACCTCCATATCCAACTCTTGGGCATATCCTATCCTTGGGCATATAACCCAAGGAAAGCACCATCCTATTCAAGGTCTCAGCTTGCAGATAACACCCATTTGTCTTAGCAGGGCCCCATTTCATGAGGAAGTCAAGGTGGTGCCTACCCGGTGCCCTCATACCTATGTTTGAATCTGTTTTTTATGAGAAGGAACTGTGAAGGGTAAAATAAGAGACATGTGGACTCTAACCCAGCCCCAAAACCTTGACCTGCAAGATGTCCTGCCTCGAAGATATGTTAGGGCACTGTGGTACAGAACTTGTTTATCCTTATAGCTAATGTTAATTGAATTTCTATATACTATAAACTCTCTTGATAATTTGCAACATTAATACATATGTAGAAAATAATATGCATTTTTGTTTTAAATAGCATGGTCACAAGTTTGTTTTCTCCATCTATTAAATTGTTTTTAATGTAATCACAGTAAATGGATTTTGATACCTTCAAAGAAAATCTCCACACAAACAGATGAAGAGATGACAGAGGAAAAGAATAAAGAACACATAGGAAAGGCAAGGAGAGGGTAGTAAAACAGTGTCCTGAAGTTGCTTCATATTTCACAGGTCTA
This sequence comes from Mus minutoides, assembly GCA_902729485.2. NCBI lineage: Eukaryota > Metazoa > Chordata > Mammalia > Rodentia > Muridae > Mus > Mus minutoides. The sequence goes on along the minus strand of LR749491.1, from coordinate 2,614,954 downwards.
GTAAGAGATAAGGTGTCATTATATATTTTCTAGAAAGGTATATTTTTTGCTAGACAAAATTTGTGTTGAGAACAAAATAAAAGGGGGTCCAGGAGAGGCAGGGAAAAGTGGGATAGGAAAAAGATGCCCACACCCCGCCAGAGTTTCCCTATTCTCTGGTCAGTCAGGCATGGGAGGGCTGCTACTTATTCTATCCACTCATCCCTGGGTGGGCATTCTTCAGAGTGTGGTCAAGGTGCAGCCCTGCCTGCCTCCCCCCCAAGCTACTTTGCTAAAACCACCAGAGTTGTAGGAGAGAGGGAATAGGGGAAGAATTTCCCAACACAGACGAACACTCTGTGACCAGAGTGCTCAGCAAGCCTTGAAGGAGCAGAGTGTTGGTTTGTGTTGGGAAATTTAAGAGCCTTATTATAGAAATGCAGGGGAAAGAGAGAAGGGGGAGAGAGAGAGAGAGAGAGAGAGAGAGAGAGAGAGAGAGAGAGAGAGAGAGAGAGAGAGAGAGAGGAGGAGGAAGAAGAAAACAAAGAGAAAGGGAAGAGGAGAGAGAAGTGTGAGAAGTGAGAGGACAAAAGAGAGTAAGAGAGCAAGGAGGGGCTTAACAGCCCCTTTTATGTTCTTTACTGTTGCAAGGTAACTGGGGAAGAGTTTAGCCTGAAGGTCAGAAGCTTGGGCTATTGCTTACATGACTACTGACCATGCTTCTCTTATGTGGGCTATGGTGGGCGGTAATCAGACAGGGGCTAGAGTTCTAGGAGCATGATGGAACGCCTACCATGTCATGTAGGTGAATTATGACCATTGGGGTTCAGACCTCAGCTCAACTGGAGACCAGCCTGCAATCCCCCACAAATTTGTATCTTTATTTTTATTTAATTTAATTTTATTTTTAGGTGCCTTTTTTTCCTATTTTTTTATTAGATATTTTCTTCATTTACATTTCAAATGCTATCCCGAAAGTACCCTATACCCAACCCTACCCCCCACCCTGCTCTCCTACCCACCTACTCTCATTTCTTGGCCCTGGCATTCCCCTCTACTGGGGCAAATAAAGTTTGCAAGACCAAGGGGCGTCTCTTCCCAATGATGGCAGATACCTATCATTTTTAATGATAGAAAAATGTGTGGATTTACATGGAAGGGGAGGCGTGGAGGAACTGGGAAGAGACATAAAGAAGTAAGCATGTTTCAGGAAATATTAAAAAAATAAAAACACACAAACAAACAAAACAAAACAACCAAAACTAGCTCATTCCCATGGTTGTGCTGGCAAATCTCTGCCCCAGTGATCTATCTGGCCAGCCAGTGGCTGACCTGACCGATTTTTGTCTTCTGGAGACTCGCTGTCCCTGAGCTCCTGAAACATCTCTACCCAGCTTACTAGGTTCCCACTGGTGGGTCATTACCATGCCAGACCCATGCTTCAAAATCCTCATGGCCTTTGTGGTTCAAATCTGGCAAATCCATGCTTTGCCAAAGTCCCTTTCTCTCTTGAACCCAGACAAGCTACTGTGTGAAACACAATACAAACTTAGTTCATTAACAATGATAACTGGGCGCAACAACTAAAATCCCAATCTTATAAGCCATATCAAACCTAAATACTCCTGTGGCGAATTCTCCTAGGTCTGCCATTGAAACTGGGAGACACTCATAGCTACCTGAGTCCAAAATAGGCCTTACACTTTCCTGGTTCCTCTCTTCTCCTCTCCAACCCAGAAGTCCTGCCTACTCACTCAGTGATTGGATCCTTTATTCATTAGGGGATTGATTCTCAAGAAGTCACCTGAATATGACTCACTCCTTGTCCTCATCCCCTCCCAGGAGAGTGGAATTAGCATCAGCAAACAAACAGCAACAGTCCCATCCAAAACATAAACATAAACAGAATATACATATGGGAATAAAATGTTTTCAATAAAGGGAAAATAAGTATCACACAAAAATATTATAATTTAGAACTTTTAATATTTTCTTTTAGTCCTTACATATCAATATGTGCATATATATATATATATATATATATATATATATATATATACAAAACCTAGAGCTATAGGAAATAGAGAGAGAGAGAGAAGAGAGAGAGAGAGAGAGAGAGAGAGAGAGAGAGAGACCTAGAGCTATAGAGATGGATCAGGGGTTCAAAGAAGACTTGGGTTTATGTCCCAAGACCTAAATATTCTGGTCTAGACTAGCACTACATGCATGTATTATACATCTAGACAAATATTCATAACACACAATAAAATAAATACATATTAAACCTCTGAAATGTACCATGAAATCTGATATATACTATGCTGACTAATCTTATGTCAACTTGACAAACAAACTAGAGTCAAGAGGAAGTGGCTTTAATTGAGAAGAGGCCTCCTTAAGATCCAGCTGTAAAGCATTTTCTAAATAAGTGATTTATGGGGAGGGAACAGCCCATTTTGGGTGGTTCCAAACCAATGGGCTTATGGTCCTGAATTTTGCAAGCTAGCCAACTGAGCAAGTCTCTGGGAGCAAGCCAGTTAGCAGCATCTCTCTAGGGCCCCTGCATCAGCTCCTAACTCCAGATTCATGCCCTGTTTGAATATCTGTCCTGACTTTCTTCAGTGATGAATAATAGTATAGAAGTGTGAACTGAAGAAACCCTTTCCTGCTTGATTTGTATTTTGGTCATGGTGTTTTTCTCATGGCAATAGAAAACCTAAGTCAAATATTGAAATGAGTTCTATAAAGTCAAATGTCATCACTTAGAAATTTATACCTACAGTACATTTTTTCTTTGGGTTTAATACATTTTGTTAAAACAAATAATAACTAGAACATTTCTTAAAGATTAGTCAAAGCAGGAAGTTCAAACATCCCACTTCATTTCATAACACACACTTAGGAAGGTGTATTCTATCTATAGTGATTCACTTTGAACAGCCTCATATGTATACTTCTGCAGGATTATTTTGTCAGTCTATTTATCAGATACTTTTATGAAAAAGTTTCCACTTCACTTTGAGAATAATCAGATCTAAAGTAGAATAGAGAAATATTTGCTAAAATTAATACCTAATGCATGCCTTTTTTCAAGAGATATAAAAGCCATGGTATTTCAAACAAAATAATTATCCTGCATCAAGAAAATTTCAGGTACCAAATAAATATTTTTCTAGCTACCTGTGTTCATGCTTGCACCCAGAGACATGAAGATATCTAAATATGAAAATAAGTGTATATTTACCTGTTATATGAATTTATCTGATTCTCTATTTCAATAAACCAAGAAATATAATAAAAAAGGAAAGGATGAACCTTGGAGTTTACCACAACTCTAAACAGAAACAGTAGGATAAGCTCAGTTCTTTGTCAAGTCAACCTCATCTGGCCCTTTAGAGAAACAGTGCAAGCTACAGCTGTCAGTTCCACCTCACAGGCTCTTAGGGATTCTGTGATTTAAGCCAGGTAGTAGCAGATGGCCCTGAGGTGATCAGTGAGCATAATCCTAATGTGAGGGCGGGACCCACAGATTCAGCCTTGCCTTCTGGAATGTGCATAGTTTGGGCTGCTCAGCCTTTTCAAAACTGTTTCAGGGCATTTTACGTAAACAGATTATATTTAAATATGAGATACAATATAAAGATTGTGTACATATGTATAATCATTCCAAAACGAGCAAAAATATGCTAAGAATCATTCCTCTTTCCTCACATAAGATTTCTTTGAATTATGATATTAAAACTCTGTGTGTTTTTTTTAGCAATCATTAAATATCAAATGTAACATTCATAATCCTTTTGTTATAATTGTTTTCTGTTTGTCCAGATTCTACTGTAACTGGGCCTCCACTGACATTTGGGAATTTGGCTAACCATATGAACACACTTCTCATTATTTCTGACTTTCAAGCCACAATTTATGCTCTATTAAGCAACCAAAATTCCAGAATGTGCTATATATTATACTTCATTTCTAAGTCCAAAGCCATTGAAAAGGGACTAGAAACCAATCCCTTTGCTCAATCATAAATCATATATTTGTTTTTCCCTATATCAGAGCAATTTCAAGAATATGAAAGTGTACTTTAAATTTCTCAAGCTCTCTTTCTAAGTTGATCTACCTCAAGAATTCTTTTGTTCTATTAGACTTTTTCTGAAGACATGATTATGCAGATGCCCACAGAGGCATATCTGTAACCGTTGATTGTATACCTCCAGGTTGCTTCTGATGGAAGTGTCATGTATTCCATATTTGTTGGCATATGTCATAGTTCTTATCAAAAGAAACCAATACTGAAAGTTTCAGGATGACAAACATTGACAAAATTAAAGTAAAGAAGTTGGTTTTTAATTTTAGCAATGAAATGCAGCCATCCCCTTATGTTTTGTGACTATCCTTTGTCCCTGCATTGTACTGAACTGAATTAATTGGCTCTTAATCTAATACACAAAGTTTTAATGAGGCAAATGTAAGGACACATAGGTTAACAGAATTCAGCTTTCCTCAAGAATAGAGTCACGCTCTGGTGGAATAAAAAAAAATGCTCAGAATGACACTCATTATATATCCTGTGCAAGTGCTGCTCCCTAAGACTTGTCTATAATTGACTTGTTCAGAGATTGTGGTATGTAGATCTGTCTGTATAGTAAGAAAAAAGACAGCAGGGAGAGAAACACATGAGGTCCTCTTGACTACATAGATAATATTTACACTCTCACTTAGTGGGTTGAAAATAAAATGTTATGCAAAGCTATACATGTGTTCATAAGCCAGTATAGGACTTCATTTTACAAAACAGATATATCCCACAATTTTTATTGGATATTTTATTTATTTACATATCAAATGTTATCCACTTTCCCAGTTTCCCACACTATCCACCCACCACTGCAGTAGCCTCCTATGCCACACACCCTCACCCTGCTTCTATGAGGGAGTTCCCCCACCCACCTACTCTCTTCCACCTCCCTGCCCTCACATTCCCCTACACCTTCCCTGCCCTCACAGTCCCCTACACTGGGGCATCAAGGCTTCACAAGACCTCTCCTTCCATTGATGTCAAACAAGGTCATCTTCTGCTACATATGCAGATGGAGCCATTGGTCCCTTCATGTGTACTCCTTGGTTGGTAGTTTAGTCCCTGGGAACTCTGGGGGATCTGATTGATTGATATTGTTCTTCCAATGGGGTTGCAAATCCCTTCAGCTACTTCAGTCCTTTTTTTAACTCTTACATTGGTGAACCCCTGATCAGTCCAATGGATGGCTGTTAGCATCCATCTATGTATTTCCCAGGCTCTGATAGAACCTCTCAGGAGACAGTTATATCAGGCATGCATTTCTTTGCATCCACTATAGTGTGTGGGTTTGGTGACTGTATATGGGATGGATCCCCAGGTGAGGCAGTCTCTGGATGACCTTTCTTTCAGTCTCTGCTCCATACCTTGTCTCATTATATGCTCTTGTATTTTGTTCCCCTTTCTAAGAATGACCAAAGCACTGCCACTTTGGTATTCCTCCTTCTTGAGCTTCCTGTGGTCTGTGAATTGAATCTTGAGTATTCCAAGCTTTTGGGTTAATATCCACTTATCAGTGAGTGCATACCATGTATGTCATTTTGTGACTGGGTTACCTCACTCAGGATTCCATTTTCTAGTTCCATCCATTTGCTACAGAATTTCATGAATTCATTGTTTTTAAGCTGAGTAGTACTCCATTGTGTAAATGTACCACATTTTCTGTATCAATTCCTCTGTTGAAGGACATCTTGATTCTTTCCTGCTTCAGGCTATTCTGAATAAGGCTGCTATGAACATATATGAACATAGTGGAGCATGTGGCCTTGTTATGTGTTGGAGAATCTTTTGGATATATGACCATGATTGGTGTACAGCTCATTCATCAGGTACTAATGTGTCCAATTTTCTGAAGACCCACCAGACTGATTTCCAGAGTGTTTGTACCAGCTTGAAATCCCGCCAACAATGGAGGAGTGTTCCTCTTTCTCCACATACTCACCAGCATCCGCTATCACCTGAGTTTTGATCTAATCCATTCTAACTGGTATAAGGTAGAATCTCAGGGTTGCTTTGATTTGCAATTCCCTGATGACCAAGTATTTTTAACATTTCTTTAGGTGCTTCCCAGCCATTCAATATTCCTCAGTTGGAAATTCTTTGTTTAGCTCTGTATCCCATTTTTAATAGTGTTATTTTTTTTTCCTCTGGAGTCTAACTTCTTGAGTTCTTTGTATATATTGAATATTAGCCCTCTTTCAAATGTAGGATTGGTAAAGATCTTTTCCCATTCTGCTGGTTGCTATTTTGTCCTATTGACAGTTTCTTTTGCCTTACAGAAGCTTTGCAATTTTATGAGGTTCCATTCTTTGATTCTTGTTCTTAGAGTATAAGCCATTGGTGTTCTGTTCAAGAAATGTTCCCCTGTAACCATGTGTTTGAGACACTTCCCAACTTTCTTCTCTATTAGTTTTAGCATATCTGGTTTTATGTGGAGATCCTTAGTACACTTGAACTTGAGGTTTGTACAAGAAGATAAGAGTGGATCAATTTACATTCTTCTACAGGTTGACCTTCAGTTTAACCAATACCAATTGCTGAAAAAGCTGTTTTGTTTGTTTGTTTGTTTTGGTTTTCATTTTTTTATTGGATGGCTTTAGCTCCTTTGACAAATATCAAGTGACCATAGGTGTGGGGAATCATTTCTGGGTCTTCAATTCTATTCCACTGATCTTCCTGCCTGTCTCTGAACCAGTGTCATGTAGTTTTTATCAGTACTGCCCTGTAGCACAGCTTGAGGTCAGGGATGGTGAAGTTCTTTTATTGTTGAGAAGAGTTTTCTCTACCCGGGGTTGTTTGTGATTCCAAATGAATTTGTATATTCCTGTTTCTAACTCTATGAAAAATTGAGTTGGAATTTTGATGGGGATTGCAATGAATTTGTAAATTGGTTTTGGAAATATAGACAGTTTTATAATATTAATCCTAGCAACACATGAGCATGGAAGATCTTTCCATCTTCTGAAACCGATTTCTTTCTTCAGAAACTTGAAGTTCTTGTCATACAGATCTTCACTTGCTTAGTTAGAGTCACACCAAGGTATTTTACATTATTTGTGATTTTTCTGAATGGTGCTAATTCCCTAATTTCTTTCTCAGCATGTTTATCCTTTGAATATAGGAAGGTCACTGATTTGTTTGAGTTAATCTGGCCACTTTGCTGAAGGTGTTTATCAGATTTAAGAGTTCTCTGGTAGAATTTTTGGGGTCACTTAAATATAATATCATCTGCAAATAGTGATATTTTGATGTCTTCTTTTCCAGTTTTTATCCCTTTGACTTTAAAAAAATTTAAATGTTATTATTATTATTATTATTATTATTATTATTATTATTATTATTAGTCTAATTGCTCTGGCTAAGACTTTGAGTACTATAATGAACAGGTAGGAAGAGAGTAGACAACCTTGTCTAGGCCCTGACTTTAGTGGGATTGCTTCAAATTTTTCTCCATTTAGTTTGATGTTGGCTACTGGTTTGCTGTATATTGCTTTTACTATGTTTAGGTATGGGCCTTGAGTTCCTCAACTTCCCAAGACTTTTACCATGAAGGGATGTTGAATTTTTTTCAAATGCTTTATAAGCATCTGGTCAAATTATCTTTTTTTTCTATAAGTTTATTTATGTAGTAGATTATGCCAATGGATTTCCATATATTGAACCATCCCTGTATCCCTAGAATGAAGCCTACTTGATCATTGTGGATGATCATTTTGATGTATTCTTGCATTCACTTTGTGAGAATTTTATTGATTGTTTTTACATCAAAGTTCATAAGGGAAATTGGTCTGAAGTTCTCTTTCTTTGTTGGGTCTTCATGTGGTTTAGGTATAAATGTAATTCATAGAACAAATTCGTAGTGCTCCTTCTGTTTCTATGTTGTAGAATAGTTTGAAGAGTATTGATATTATGTCTTCTTTAAAGTCTATTGAATTCTGCACTAAACCCATCTGTTCCTGGGCTTGTTGTTGTTGTTGTTGTTGTTTTGTTTTGTTTTGTTTTTTGGTTGGGAGACTATTAATGACTGCTTCTATTTCTTTAGGGGTTATGGTCCAGTTTAGATGGCTTATTTGTTCCCAATTTAACTTTAATATTTGGTATCTGTCTAGAAAATTGTCCATTTCCTTCAGTTTTTTCGACTATAGTCTTTTGTATTAAGATCTGATGATTTTTTAAAAATTTCCTCAGTTTCCTTATTATGTCTCCTTTTTATTTCTGATTTTATTATTTGGATACTCTCTCTCTTTGCCCTCTGGTTATTCTGGCTGATGGTTTATCTATCTTGTTGATTTTCTCAAAGAACCAGCTCCTGATTTTGTTGATTGTTTATGTACTTCTTTCTGTTTCTACTTGGTTGATTTCAGCCCTGAGATTGGTTATTTCCTGTCTTGTACTCCTCATGGGTGTATATGCTTCTTTTTGTTCTAGAGATTTAGATTTGCTGACAAGCTACTAGTGTGTACTCTCTCCAGTTTCCTTATGGAGGCACTTAAAGTTATGCGTTTTCCTCTTACCACTGCTTTCATTGTATGCTATAAAGTTTGACATAATTTGCCTTCATTTTCATTAAATTTTAAAAGTTCTCTTTATTTCTTCCTTGACCAAGTTATCATTGAGTAGAACATTTTTCAGCTCCCAAGTATATGTGGGCTTTCTGTTGTTTTTGTTGCTATTGAAGACCAGCCTTAGTCTGTGGTGATCTGATAAGATACATGGGATTATTTCATTTTCCTTGTATCTGTTGATGCTGTTTTGGGTCAGATTATATGGGCAGATTTGGAGAATGTACCAGGAGATGCTGAGTAAGAGGTATGCTCTTCTTTCTTTCTTTCTTTTTTTCTTTCTTTCTTTCTTTCTTTCTTTCTTTCTTTCTTTCTTTCTTTCTCTCTCTCTCTCTCTCTTTCTTTCTTTGATGAAATGTTCTATAAATATCTGTTAAATTTATTTTGTTCATAAATTCTGTTAGTTTCACTGAGTCTCTGTTTTGTTTGCATTTCCATGATCTGCCCATTGCTGAGAGTAGAGTGTTGAAGTCTCCCACTATTATTGTGTGAGGTGCAATGTGTACTTTGAGCTTTATTAAAGTTTCTTTTATGAATGAATACCCTTGCATTTGGAGCATAGTTTTTTCAAAATTGAGAGTTCATCTTGGTAGATTGTTCCTTTAATGAGTAAGAAGTCTCCTTCCTTATTTTTTGATAACTTTTGGTTGAAAGTCAATTTTATTTGATATCAAAATGGATACTCGAGCTTATTTCTTAGGACCATTTGCTTGGAAAATTGTTTTTCAGCCTTTTACTCTGAGGTAGTATCTGACTTTTTCACTGAAGTGTGTTTCTTCTATGCAGCAAACGCTGGGTCGGGTTTATTAATTCAGTCTGTTAGTCTATGTCTTTTTCTTGAGGAATTGAGTCCATTGATAAAAGATATTAAGAAAAAGTGATTGTTGCTTCCTGCTGTTGAAGGTGGAATTCTGTTTGGATGGCCATCTTCTTTTGGATTTTTTGAAAGATTATCTTCTTGCTTTTTCTTGTGTGTAGTTTCCCTCTTATGTTGGAGTTTTCCATTTATTATCCCTTGTAGGGATGGATTTGTGGAAAGATATTGTGTGCATTTCATTTTGTCATGGAATATCTTGGTTTCTCTATCTATGGTAATTGAGAATTTTGCTTAATATAGTAGCATGGGCTTGCATTTATGTTCTCTTCGGGTCTGTATAACAGCTGCATGGATCTTCTGGCTTTTACAGTCTCTGGTGAGAAGTCTGGTGTAATTCTGATAGGTTTATCTTTATATGCTACTTTAGCTTTTTCCCTTACTGCTTTTAATACTCTTTCTTTGTTTTGTATATTTGGTATTTTGATTATTATGTGGCTGGAGAAATTTCTTTTCTGGTCCAATCTATTTAGAGTTCTGCAGGCTTCTTGTATGTTAATATGCATCTGTTCCTTTAGGTTAGGAAAATTTTTTTTTTCTAAATTTATTTTGAAAATATTTACTGGCTCTTTAAGTTGGGAATCTTCTCTCTCCTCTATACCTATTATCCTTAGGTTTGATCTTCTCATTTTGTCCTGGTATTCTTGAATGCTTTGGGTTAGGAGCCTTTTGCTTTATTCATTTTCTTTAATTGTTGTGTTACTGTTTTCTATGGTATCTTCTGCACCTGAGATTCTATCTTTTGTCTCTTGTATTCTGTTGGTGATGCTTGTGTCTATAACTCCTGATCTCTTCCTTAGGTTTTCTATCTCCAGGGTTGTAGCCCTTTGTGATTTCTTTATTGTTTCTTTTCCATTTTTAGTTTCTAGATGGTTTTGTTCAATTCCTTTACCAGTTTGGTTGTGTTTTCTTGTAATTCTTTAAGGGAATTTTGTGTTTCCTACTTAAGGGCTTCTACCTGTGCACCTATATTCTCTCTCTTTTTTTTTTAATGGCAGTATTTATAATCTTTCTTAAAGTCCTCTATCATTATCATGAGAAGTGATTTTTATATCTGAATCTTGCTTTTCCAGGACTTGCTATGGTGGGCAAACTGGGTTCTAATGATGCCAAGTAACCTTAGTTTCTGTTGCTTATGTTTGTGTACTCACCTCTTGCCATATGGTTATCTCTAATGACACCTGCCCTGGATGTCTCTGATTGGATTCTGTCCTTCATGTGATCCTAGTTGTGTCAAAACTCCTCAGAGTCTAGCTGTTTCTGATCCTGTGATTCTGTGATCCTGTGATCCTGAGATCCTGTGTGTATTAGAGCTCCTGGGAATCAAGCTGCCTCTGAGATCCTGAAATCTTGGTATGACCAAAATCCTGAGATCTTCTGATCCTATGATCCTGGGCATGTAACAGCACCTGAGAGTCTAGCTTCTTCTGGGTATTGTGGGATTGGTTTCAGAGCTAGTGCTCAATGTATTCTGAAGGCATAATCTCAGACTGGATGGAACCCTTGCCCCTGGCCATTCAGGGGTTCCTAAGTTCCTGGATTATGCTGTTGTTGTGAACTCCCCCAATGATCCTGGGTGTGCTAGAACATCTGAGACTTGAGCTTCCACTGGGTGTTGTGATACTGGGTGCTGAGCTAGTGTTCAAGGTCTTCTCAGGGCACCAACCAGCTCAGGCCAGAAGGGCATCTCATAATTTTTTGACTCAATCAAGATATATTTCTATTTATAATGTCCCATTCACCACAGAAGAAACGGTATAAATCTTTCCCCACAAAGAGTTAGCATTTTTTTTTTTTTTTTTTTTTTTTTTGGTTTTTCGAGACAGGGTTTCTCTGTACAGCCCTGGGAGTTAACATTTTTATAACAATAACATATTATTCAGAATATATTGTATTTGTGTAATAATTGAAGTCTAAGCATTAGGAAAGTAAAACAAAAAAATCATATTACTTTTAAGGCAAAAAAGAGATCAAAATAGTGATTTCTTCAGGGAGATAATGAGTGCTTCCCTTTAATATATAGAGCATCACACTACAGTTGGGATCTTTTGATCTTTTGAAAGAAAGATTAGTTCTCCTAAATATTAGTAATTTCAATAGAAATTGCAAAAAAATGTATTAGTAAAAGAGACAAGCATGTAGGAATTTTAATTTTGTGCCAAGAGTACTATGTTTTATGAACTTTTGTGTATGCATACTCCCTATCAAGTCCAAAATAAGGCAATAATCATGTTTTAAAAACCCAGTATTCTTTTTTTTTTTTTTTTTTTTTTTTTGAGACAGGGTTTTTCTGTGTAGCCCTGGCTGTCCTGGAACTCACTCTGTAGACCAGGTTGGCCTCGAAAACAAAAACAAAAACAAAAACAAAAACAAACAAACAAACAAAAACCCCACTATTCTAATACACATCTTAAGTAATATCATGCTTGTACAAAAATTTTAGAATATGTGCCATTTGGTGATTATGATTTTAAGCTGTTATTAGTTTTAGCTTTTCCTAACACAATCTAAATATGCTATTTATTATGTGTGCATGTGTATGTTTATTTAAGTGTATACACATGTGTGTTTGCAGAGGTGTTTGTGCTTGTTAGCAAACATAAAATGAAAGAAGTATTTGAATTCTTCAGATCTGGAGCTATACCTCATGTTATGAACATTTTGGAACATCTAGCTTGCTGTGCGGGTGCTGAGGTACACACTCATGTCCTGTTGATTGTCCCTGAGTACTCTTAGTAACTGGTCTAGCTGCTTTACAACAAACTGTTATATAGAATAATACAAAATTTTACATAATTCTCAAACCATAAAGCACATACAAGCACATCTGAAAGGGAAATTTTATTCTCTATTATTCACAAAGAAGATAACTAACTTTAGCAAATTGATCTCTGACTTCCCCATTTACAAACCACTCTCATTTCAGTAATAGAAATGTAATCTAATAAATAGCTGTAATTCATAATTACAGCTGTAATTAATTATGTAATTAATTCATAAATAAATAGCTGTAATTCATAATAAAAATTAAAGGCTATTTTGAAAAATATAGTTTTCTTACAAGTATGTTCTTTTTTAAACTTCTACTTAATATTGAGAGACCAGATATTTGGGGTTCAGACTCTATCTTAGAGATCCTGATCTAAGGTTAAACTTAAGATAACTAACAGGTCAGTACCTAGCAACAGTTTCCAAGTTAACCCTGCTCCTCTCAATAAAACCGGCATTAGCAGCAGTTTCCAGGTTATTCCTCAACAAAGCTGCACCTCCAGGTTATGAGCCTGCCCCTGATACTTTACTTCCTAACACCCACCAATCAGGAGGAAAACTAAGTTTATATTTTGGCTCCTAGCACTAGCCAATTATGTGAGAGGCCATAATGCACCACCTCCCATCAGATGTGTACCAGGCTAATTACTTGCTTCTTGCTTCTCTAAATGCTGGCCTGAAACTGTGCTCAGGGCTCTACCTTCCTGCTGTGTCAGTGTTGGCAGGAGCCCAAGCTCAAGCTTGAAAAGACAGACCCTAATGTGATTGCATCAGGATTGGTTCCCTTGTGGTCTTTTGGGGGGTTCATTCACATTTCCTGACACAACAAATATCATAACAGAATTCATAGATATTCCGAAATACTTAATATTCCTTGAATAGATGGATATTAACATAGATCAAAGACTATAGGGACAAGTAATATCGCACTATTGTTCCTGTTCTGATTAGATTCATGTACATCTTATACTTGAAAAGCAAATTATTTGTTCCAACAAAGTGCAAGATTGGTATTGTGCATAAATATTTCCTGTAAACTGAGACAAACCTTTTGATAGGAACACAGAAAATAGAAGTTGAAGCATATGCAATAATGTCTGTGTTTGGTGGCTGATTATGGGATGGACACCTTGGTGGGGCAGTATCTGGATGGTCCATCCTTTCATCTTAGCTCCATACTTTGTAACTCTTTCCTTGGGTATTTTATTCCCTATTCTAGGGAGGAATGAAGTATTCACGTGTTGGTCTTCCTTCTTGCTTTTCTTGTGTTTTGGAAATCGTATCTTGGGTATTATAGGTTTCTGGGATAATATCCACTTATCAGTGAGTGCATATCATGTGAATTCTTTTGTGATTGGGTTACCACACTCAGGATAATATACTCAGATACATCCATTTGCCTAAGAATTTTATAAATTCATTGTAGTACTCCACTGTATAAATGTACCACATTTTCAGTATCCATTCCTCTGTTTAGGGACATCTGGGTTGTTTCTAGCTTCTGGCTATTATTAATAAGGCTACTATGAACACAGTGGAGCATGTGTCCTTATTAGCCACCAAACACAGACACTATTGCATATGCCATCAAGATTTTGCTGAAAAGACCCTGATATAGCTAAAGAAGTGAAATATTTGTATGATAAGAACATCAAGTCTCTGAAGAAAGAATTTGAAGATCACAGAAGATGGAAAGATCTCCCATGCTCATGGATTGGCAGGATTACTATAGTCAAAATGGCTATCCTGCCGAAAGCAATCTACAGATTCAATGCAATCACCATCAAAATTCCAGCTCAATTCTTCATTGAGTTAGAAAGGGCAATTTGAAAATTAGCACAGAATCTTAGAATACCCAAGATACAATTTGCAAAACACAAGAAAATCAATAAGAAGGAAGACCAGCATGTGGATGTTTCATTCCTCCTTAGAATAGGGAACAAAATACCCATGAAAGGAGTTACAGAGACAAAGTTTGGAGCTAAGATGAAAGGATATACTATCCAGACACTACCCCACCCAGGGATCCAACCCATAATCAGCCACCAAAACCCACACATTATTGCATATACCAGCAAGATTTTGCTGAAAGGACCCTGAAATAACTGTCTCTTGTGAGGCTATGCCAGTGCCCAGCAAATACAGAAGTGGATGCTCACAGTCATCTATAGGATGGAACACAGGGTCCCAAATGGAGAAGCCAGAGAAAGTACTCAAGGAGCTGAAGGGATCTACAACCCTATAAGAGGAACAACAATATGAACTAACCAGAATCCCCAGAGCTCATGTCTCTAGCTGCATATGTAGCAGAAGATGGCTTAGTCGGCCATCATTGGGAAGAGAGGCTCCTTGATATTGCAAACTTTATATGCTCCAATAAAGAGGAATGCCAGGGCCAAGAATTGGGAGTGGATGAGTAGGGAACGGGGTGGGGGAAGGGTATAGGAAACTTTCGGTATAGCATAAGAAATGTAAATTTTTAAAAAATATCTAATAAAAAAAGTCAAGAGTATTCCACAAACATCAATACGTGGAAAGGAAATGGTTTATAGTGTTTTGCTGTCGCCATGATCTTTAATATTGCCATAAAGCCAACTTAGACTCACAAGCAACTGGAAAAAAGTAGACACTCTTCTCAAAATTTTAGGACTATATCTCCAGTTAACATTGCAAATATTAACTGCTTAATTCCTAACAAGCTTGGAGTCAATGAACATGTATAATATGATAGAAAAAATTTGCAAAAAATTATATAAAATTTTCTTTGTTTTACAGTTTACTAAATAAAAATCATGAGTCTCACTGTAAATTATTATTTTGATATTGGCTTGAAAGCATTTTAACATTTCTATTATTTATGGCAAAAATTAATATACATGGGATAAAAATATATAATCTCAAATTTCATTTAATGTCATTTCTCTCCAAATGAGTGTTTATAGAATTTTGTGCCATTTTATGCAGACGCCCCGCTAATGCCTAGCCTGAGATTGACTGTTTATAGAATTTTATGTCGTTTTATGCAGACGCCCCGCTAATGCCTAGCCTGAGATTTTGTCTGCTGCTTTCTTTCCTGTTTAGTTTCTCTGGGCAAAGCACATTACAACAGAAAATTATTTAGGATTTAGTAGCAATTGTGTAACACTGGAAGAAGCCATTTGATTTCTTTCATATTTTTTTATGAGTTGCAATAAAATTGTTACTTCTATAAGCACATTTTGCAATGTATTTGCTGTGATTCTGGAGAATGAATGGCACAAATGACAATTTTGTGCAGCAATATCAAAGTTTGGGCATGCCTTGTCAGTAAACAGTTTTCCTGTTATTACAGAAGCCGGATACCTGGGCTCTGCACATAGCAGGCAAGTACTGGAGGAGCTAAACCTAAGCTTTGTGCTTACTTTTAGTCTGAATAGAAATATTATTTCTTGGATTAATGTGTGATGGAAGAGTCTAGAAATTTTCCTTTGATTCTGAGTTTCAGGGAAACAAGACTAAAAGCATTTAGACAGTTTTTGCTCCTCATTACACATTTATCTTTTAGCTGCTAATGTGTAGTTAAATATTATACAATAAATATTATAAATACAAATGTGTAGTAAAATATTATGCCACTTTGATGCCTTTTTGAAACAAATATTCATTCTGAAATTAAGTTCTTCAAAGTAAACAACAGACCAATATGCTACTTGTGCAAACTCTAATCAACCTCTAGTAACAGAGCAAATGTAAATGAAAGTGTAAATCTGAAACACAGAAAAATATTCTTTCAATAACATATTGAAATTCTATTATTCAATAATATATTGAAATTCTACTATTCTAATATGTTAGAAAATATTAGTAACTGAAGCTACTCTAAGCCTTTCTATCATCAGTAATATTAAAATAATTGCTAAAGCGTATGTTTCTCAATATTTGTTCTTCTGAAAATGCACCACTTGCTTTTAAAATGAAAAATATATATGAATAAAAGAAAACTGCACAATGACCCAGTGCCTAATATTAAATACTGAAGAGATGACAGCCTGAGTTCTCAAACCTGCAGCAAAATTAAGGGCACGGTAATATCCCGGATGTTCTTTATGCTCATTTAGATTTGACCCCATTTTTTTTTTTTTTATGTTCACTTATGTAATTATATTACAAAAAAAACCTTCAGATTCCCCCATGTCTCCTCAACACTTTTTGTTCTAGGAATCCACCATTTCACAGATATCTGTGCCTCTAGGGATCATGAAAACAAATGATTTGTTTGGGAGAAGCCAATCTGGCTGTTTAGGTGAGGTATTTGCAGTGTACATAGCAGTGAGCTACATTTGCTCTTCTTGGACATAGAAGATTTTGGGATAAGTTGGGAATGAACAAGTTTTGATTCAGAAGAAATGTCAGAACAATATAACTGATCCAGTGTGATGTTCATAGATAAGGGCTAGTAATCCATATTGTAAATGGCAAAGAAACAAACAAACCAAACAGAACTTTGCGTCTTAGGATCTTTACATGCATTCCATCCTTAGGTTATTGAGAATATAGAGAAATGTGTCAAGTTGTGAACAATAAATAAGTGGAAGCTAAAAGCAAAATTTGCTGCTATAGTTCCCCTAGGTGTGACTTTTTTGTTGCAAAACTTATCTTTTTATGAAAGCAGAAATTCTGAATGCTCTCTCATACTTCTCCTTATTGTCTTCACTTCAGTGACCTCCCATTGTACTCCATATCATTTGAATATCTTCCATTCCATACTGTTACCATATTATGACAATAGAGTAACAGGTGTGCCATTATTCCTCATCTTCTGAGCATATTGTTTTCTTACTAGGGAAAAAGAAAACATCTCTGGAACACTGTACTTTGTGCTTCTAATCATTTATTGTATTTCCTACTGAATGATTATGATGTTGATAAGAATAGAAGGGAGAGAGAGAGAGAGAGAGAGAGAGAGAGAGAGAGAGAGAGAGAGAGAGAGAGAGAGAAAACTGTTCAGGGGTCATATCTCCAGGATGAGCTAGAAACATAGGACAATTAAAACTCCCAGAAATCTATGAGGATGACCCTAGATAAGACTCGTACTAATGGGGGATATCTTAGGAGATGTATAATATGAGCTGCTGGCATACACAAAGCAGCATTAAATCTCATTTTCCAAACTTCAATATTTATACTTGGAATTGCTTTAAAAACATTTGTAATACTTGTATGAGTTTTTTTTTTTTAAAGCAAATCATTTTCTGGAGAATATATTTAAATCTACTTCCCTCTTTGGAAGATTTTTGTTTACACCTCCCTAATGGTGTGTCCTAGTCTGGTAATGAAGTGGAATGAAATTTTAAAGTAGGAATTCCTCTACTTCATTTGAGTAGTTAGATTGGATTCATGAATACACATACTGCTTCCAAATTATAGAGCCAAAAAGACAGTATAATCATTACGTGTATCTATAGGCATGCATTAAATGATATGCAAGTGAACTAATTCATCAGAAAGAGAGTGAGGCTGTTTCCTTTAGGAATCTTGTGTATTGTGTATACCCCTCAAACTTTCAGTCTCTTCCTCCCTCAACATGGGACTGTGGCATTTGGAACAAATAATTGTATAACACATGAGCTCCACTTTAATACAATTAGAACACTATTGTTCAATGTCTTAAAAATGTAACTTTTCCCTTTCACATCTCAAATCATTACCCTGCTCCCGTTTAAGTAAATGATACCATATGTATTTTGGCATCGCTTACCAGTTCTTTACAATCCCCACTCAATCATTTCTCTCTCTCTCTCTCTCTCTCTCTCTCTCTCTCTCTCTCTCTCTCTCTTTAATTTTTTATTAGATATTTTCTCCCTTACATTTCAAATGGAATACCGGAAGTCCTCTATACCCTCCCCCCACCCTGCTCCCCTAACACCCACTCCCACTTCTTGGCCCTGGTGTTCCCTGTACTGGTGCATATAAAGTTTGCAAGACCATGGGACCTCTCTTCCCAATGATGGCCAACTAGGCCATCTTCTGCTATATATACAGCTAGAGACATGAGCTCTGGGGGTACTGGTTAGTTCATATTGTTGTTCCACCTATAGGGTTCCAGACCCCTTCAGCTCCTTAGGTACTTTCTCTAGCTCCTCCACTGGGGGTCCGTGTTCCATCCAATACATGACTGTGAGCATCTACTTCTGTATTTGCTGGGCACTGGCATAGCCTCACAGGAGACAGTTATTTCAGGGTCCTTTCAGCAAAATCTTGCTGGCATATGCAATAGAGTCTGCGTTTGGTGTCTGATTATGGGATGGATCCCCAGGTGGGGCAGTCTCTGCATCCTTTGTATCAGCTCCAAACTTTGTCTCTGTAACTCTTTCCATAGGTATTTTGTTACCCATTCAAGGAGGGACGAAGTATCCATACTTTGGTCTTCCTTCTTCTTGAGTTAATGTGGTACATTTACACAACAGAGTACTACTCAGCTATTAAAAACAATGAATTTATGAAAATCTTAGGCAGATGTATGGATCTGGAGGTATCATCCTGAGTGAACCCAATCACAAAAGAATTCACATGATGTGCACTCACTGATAAGTGGATATTAGCCCAGAAACTTAGAACACCCAAGAACAATTTGCAAAATACATGAAACTCAATCATTTCATTAAAGGTTTACATATCTACTTTCTATCTCACAAAGCATTTATTATGAAGCTCAGAAAATGGCCCTGATCACTCTGAGATATTCCAAACTGGGAGATTTCATTTTAACTATCTTTAGAAATGTAGCAAAAGAAAATATGGAAAAAATGTATTTAATTACATGGATTTATGATCAACCACGAAGAACAGTCTTATCTACAAAGAAGTACAGTTAGCTGTGGGGCATTTTGTCAATGTGGCCTTAGGGCTCTAGTTTAGAGAAACAGGTATATGCAGAAATGTGTGCTTAAATAGATTAATTGTTATAAATCTGTTATAATAATATGATAATTTTGGAAACAAAATACTACCAGTAGATTAAAAATTATTACTCAGGGCCTCTAGATTCCAACTTATCTTTAGTGCTCTGTAAAGAAGAGTGCTGACATGATTATTGTTCATTACTGTCCTTCAATCTTAAAATAAATCCGTGAGTCTGCCATATCGTGAAGGAAAACTATGATCTTCTGGTCCCCTGCATCGTGATATGGTTAAACAATGTGAATGGCACATGTCACAAGACCCTGTTTTATGTGGTGCTGAAGCTCCAATCTGGGGAATCATGAATGCAGGATGACCTCTGTGCAAACTGAGAAATAGTTCAACCAAGTAAGCATAATCAGAGAAGAGCATTGCTTTTTTACCTTACTGTATGGTGATGTGAGTATTTTTATACAAATACAAACTTGTAGTAAAATCTGATCAAATAAAATTTAAACAACTAACTTTAGTTATGTCAATGACAGCCTGCTTAACATCAAAGTTATCTCATAAATTCTCAAAAAGGTTGATCCAGGCAGCAAGGCTGCCCTCTAGATACTAGTTCTGTATGAATATGAGAATAGTTGCAGCATATGTCAAAATCATCCAGACCTGCCCTGGGGTGAAGCCGTCTCAATTATTGCACTCAGTTCAGCCTCTGGAGATCCAGAAACTGCTAAATAGCACAAAACAGGAGTCATCTGTTCCTGTAAGTTTTACCTAATTTGGGATTTAAATCTCCTTTAGCTGGAAAATTCAATTTATAGATTACTGGTGTGTGGCCCTTGCAGTTTTCAGCTCATTGCCTGATGTTTATGCCAAGTGGAAATGGTTAAGTGATTTTACCAGAGAGCATGCTTGCTTTATACCATGGTTGTTTGTAATGTTTCTTCTGTTTTTAAATGTCAGTAAATATGTAGCTCAGGGATAGAGTGTTTACCCAGAATGACCTTGCTTCTGGTTCAATGTCTAGTACCACAGAAATAGAAGAAAAGCAAATATAAAGGGACAATATTCATACATAATGGATATTCCTAGTTGTCAACTTGACCATATCTGGAATGAACTACAATCCAGAATTGGAGGTCTCACCTGTGATCCAGACCTGGAGGCTAGAAGACACAAGTTTCTGATCTGGATCTTGGCATAAATTGAGACCTCCTCATAGCACTCAGAGGAATGTTCTTTTGTAATATTACTTTACTGAAATATGATATGTCTGTTAAAATATATACTTCTTTAATACATGCAATTTTATAATATGGGATCAATCACTGCCACCAGCATATGCTATAATGCTTCATCTTTTTCTCTTAAACTCTGATGGTCTCTTCAACAATTTTAAAGTTACAAAATTCTATTGTTAGCAGTAGGTACTTTGCTATATAGTTGAACTCCAAAATGTGTCTTACCTCACTGAACCTTACTATCTATTTATAATTATTTTTCCTTGATTCTGTCTTTCCCTAAATATGAACAAGTTACCATTTTGCCCTATTCTTGTGTGTGTTTATGAGTTTTAGTATCTAAATTTAATTAACATAACAGAACATTTTTTATTCCAGCTTAATCTGAGCATAAAATACCTGAGCTCATTCATGCTGCTATACATAAACTGCTTTTAAAATTCTTAGAGTATGCATAATAATCCACCAAGGTATATATATGTCTTACTCCTCTAAGCATTCATCTGTTAATGAGAATTTAAATCTTACCATAACTTAACTGGTGTTTGCTGCAGTGAACATACCATCTCTCACAAGGCTGGGATTTGAATAGTGAAACTGCTGAGTCACAGGGTAGTTCAATTAGAACATTTATACTGTTTCACAGTGGACATGCCATTTTGCATTCTTTTCAACTGCAAAGAAAGATTCATACACTGATATTTTCCATATTATATGTATATATAAAATCAAAGATAAGTACCATGTTTCAAATAATGGAATTGGATGCTCATTTTACAAGTACATTAAAAATCAACAAAAATAAATTAAAGTTTTAAACAATGTCCTAAAGCCTGAAAATTCATTACAGAAAACAAAAAGAATAACATTAGATTGAGTTCTGACTAAAGTTTTAGGGGGGTTAAAGTATAAGCACACAACAACAACAACAACCCAAACATACAAAAAGTAAGAATCAGAGTTTCTTCACTGTAGAAACCAAATAAAAAGGAAAATTTGAAAATTCAAGAAAATATTTGTGAACCACTTATTATTTAACATTTAATATCAAAACATGTAAGTGACTGTAACATTGCACATCAAATAAACATTTTGAGAGAAATAACTAGATTAATATTGATTATGAATTTTTTGTTTTTGTTTTTTGAGACAGGATTTCTCTGTATATCCCTGGCTATCCTGGAACTCACTTTGTAGACCAGGCTGGCCTTGAACTCAGAAATCTGCCTTCCTCTGCCTCCCGAGTGCTGGGATTAAAGGCATGCACCAATGAAATTTATTTTTATATTCTAAATTTTACTGACTTTGAAAGACCTTGACAGAATGTAAAAAGGTCACAAAATCCCTGAAACTGGAAAAATGGATTTCACTATTAGCAGGAAGTAAACGTTTAACTAGCTTCATTGATTTAGAAAATAGTTGGGCACAATAATCTGACCGTTCCTTGAACCTTTGTGTTTCTCCATGTTCTAACCGTTCTTTGAACCCATGTATTTGCCAACCAATGCAGCACACTGCCAAGTGTTTGTGGTCTGGTTGCTGGGCTGAAATCAGAAAATTTCCCCAACAACTCTAGATGGGTCCAATCCAGAGTTGCCCCACACTTTAGCTGTTAGCCTATAGAGTTGCATCACCTCTGCGCCTGCGCATGACTCCTTCCTTGTACCCCTCCCATACCAATTTCCTGAGAAATCATTCTAAGAATAGATATTGTTTGTTCAGAAAAATCCCCTACTCCCTGCTCCTCCCCCTTTTCCCCTTGAGGGCCCATAAGGTCCTTTTTCCCTTCGTGGTCAGCTCCTCTACCCTTGAGTGGGTAAGAGTCAACCCCAGAGCTCTGGCTCCCCCCTCTCCCTGCCCCATTAAGCCTCCTGTGATTTGCATCAAGCCTGGTCTCTCATGAGTTCTTGGGGGTCCCTGTTCTCCAGAAACTTGAGTGAGGGCTTACCTTCTGGGGTCTTTCTATTAAGAAAATAGAGGCAAGCATGATTGAATTTAGCAAACTCCCCCATATTCTAGAGATATTAAACACTTCCTACTCAGTCACCTCTCTGTCGCGGTGAGGTTTCACAGAACAGTTTTGAATTGCTTCTTCTATCTACCTATTTGTATTTGCTATGCCTCTCAGGTTGGAATCTCTTTAAGCTAACTTTGGTGGCTAGAATGAAGCTAAAAATAAGTTCATTTCTTTTAGATTTCCTAGCTGAATAGAAATAAATGTATTCCCTTATAAGGTAGTCTGAATTTCCTTGATGTCTGATGTAATATGTTTTTCTTTGTTTCTGATTCTGTTAAGTTGGGTTCTCTCTCTCTCTGTCTCTCCTTCTCCATCACAAATCTTCTTTGCTTCCTTCCTATTCTCTCTCTCTCTTTCTTTCTTTCTTTCTTTCTTTCTTTCTCTCTCTCTCTCTCTTTCTTTCTTTCTTTCTTTCTATCTTTCTTTCTCTCTATTTCTTTCCTACTTTCTTTCTATTGATTATTTGGGTCCAGATTTTGTTGATATTTAGTATAACAAAGAATGGTTGTTAAAGGCTTTAATTATTTTACTATCTTTCAAATTTTTTCCAATTTTTTATTAGATATTTTCTTAATTTACATTTCAAATGCTATCCTGAAAGTCCCCTCCCCCTCCCCCTTCCCCCTCCCTGCTCCCCTGCCCACCCACTCACACTTCTTGGCCATGGCATTCCCCTATATTGGGGCATATAAAGATTGCAGTACCAAGGGGCCTCTCTTCCCAATGATGGCCGACTAGGCCATCTTCTGCTACATATGGAGCTAGAGACACGAGTTCTGGGGGTTCTGGTTAGTTCATATTGTTGATCCACTTTTAGGGTTGCAGACCCCTTCAGCTCCTGGGGTTCTATCTCTAGCTTCTCCATTGTGGGCCCTGTGTTCCATCTTATAGATGATTATGAGCATCCACTTCTGTATGAGACAGCTATATGAGGCTCCCTTAAGTAGGCACTAGCTGTCCTATGCCATAGTGTCAGAGTTTAATGACTGATTATGGGATGGATCCCCCCTGGTGGGATAGTCTCTGTATGGTCCATCCTTTCATCTTAGCTCTAAACTTTGTCTCTGTAACTCCTTTCATGGGTATTTTGTTTCCTACTAACAGGAGGAATGAAGTATCCACGTGCTGGTCTTCCTTCTTGATTTTCTTGTGTTTTGCAAATTGTATCTTGGATATTCTAAGTTTCTGGGATAATATCCATTTATCAGTGAGTGCATATCCAATGAGTTCTTTTGTGATTGGGTTACCTCACTAAGGATTATATACTCCAGATACATCCATTTGCCCAAGAATTTCATAAATTCATTTTTTTAATAGCAGAATAGTACTCCATTGTGTAAATGTACCACATTTTCAGTATCCATTCCTCTGTTGAGAGACATCTGGGTTCTTTCCAGCTTCTGGCTATTATAAATAAGGTTGCTATGAACATAGTGGAACATGTGTACTTTTTACCAGTTGGAATATCTTCTGGGTATATGCGCAGGAGAGGTATTGCTGGATCCTCTGGTAGTACTATGTCAAATTTTCGGAGATAACACCAGACTAACTTCCAGAGTGGTTGTACAAGCTTACAATCCCACCAGCAATGGAAGAGTGTTCCTCTTTCTCTACATCCTCGCCAGCATCTGCTGTCCCCTGAATTTTTGATCTTAGCCATTCTGACTGGTGTGAGGTGGAATCTCAGGGTTGTTTTGATTTCCATTTCTCTGATGATTAAGGATGTTGAACATTTTTTTCAGATGTTTCTCAGCCATTCGGAATTCTTCAGTTGAGAATGCTTTGTTTAGCTCTGTACTCCATTTTTTAATGGGGTTACTCATTTTCCTAGAGTCCAGCTTCTTTAGCTCTTTGTAGATGTTGGATATTAATCCCCTATCAGATTTAGGATTGGTAAAAATCCTTTCCCAATCTGTTGCTGGCCTTTTTGTCTTGCTAACTGTGTCTTTTGCCTTACAGAACCTTTGCAATTTCATAAGGTCCCATTTGTCAATTCTTGATCTGTCCGCACAGGCCATTGCTGTTCTGTTTAGGAATCTTTCCCCTGTGCCCATATCTTCGAGGGTTTTCCCAACTTTCTCCTCTATGAACTTAAATGTCTCTGGTTTTATGTGGAGGTCTTTGATCCACTTAGACTTAAGCTTTGTATAAGGGGATAAGATTGGGTCAATTTGCATTCTTCTACATGATAACCGCCAGTTGTGCCAGCACCATTTGTTGAAAATGCTGTCCTTTTTCCACTGGATAGTTTTAACTCCCTTGTCAAAGATCAAGTGACCATAGGTGTGTGGGTTCATTTCTGGGTCTTCAATTCTATACCACTGATCTATCTGTCTGTTGCTGTACCAGGTACCATGCAGTTTTTATCACAATTGCTCTGTAGTACAGCTAAATGTCAGGCATAGTGATTCCCCCAGAGGTTCTTTTAGTGTTGAGAATAGTTTTTGCTATT
>LR749491.1:2574728-2590000 GCA_902729485.2 Mus minutoides | reverse complement strand
CTATCTCAGTGAAGAATTGAGTTGGGATTTTGATGGGGATTGCATTGAATCTGTAGATTGCTTTCGGCAGGATAGCCATTTTGACTATATTAATCCTGCCAATCCATGAGCATGGGAGATCTTTCCATCTTCTGAGATCTTCTTCAATTTCTTTCTTCAGAGACTTGAAGTTCTTGTCATACAGGTCTTTCACTTCCTTTGTTAGAGTCATACCAAGGTATTTTATAGTATTTGTGACTATTGTGAAAGGTGTTGTTTCCCTAATTTCTTTCTTAGCCGTTTTATCCTTTGTGTAGAGAAAGGCCATTGATTTGTTTGAGTTAATTTTATATTCAGCTACTGCACTGAAGCTATTTATCAGGTTTAGGAGTTCTTTGGTGGAATTTTTGGGGTCCCGAATATATACTATCATATCATCTGCAAACAGTGATATTTTAACTTCTTCCTTTCCAATTTGTATCCCCTTGATCTCCTTTTGTTGTTGAATTGCTCTGGCTAGGACTTCAAGTACTATATTGTCAATTTTTTTTTTTTTTAATTTCTGCTTTGAATTTGGTTCTAACTATTTTTTGCTGGCTACTGAATTTGGGTTTTGGTTGTACTTGTTATTCAAAATTCCTGAATTAAACTTAGAAGTCATTTATTTTTGCTCTTACTGCTTTTTAAATCTAGGTACTCAGAACTTTAGATTTTTGTACTAGGAACTGCTATTAATGTGTCCCAGAGGGATTGTTGAACTTAAATATAATTCCAGCAGGACATTTAATTTTGATTTTTATATTGTGCTTTTTTTCTGCTCATTCATTATTTAGTGTTATGTCCTTTAGTTTTCTTGAAATTGTTTAATTATTAGAGATTTGTTTGTCATTGTTTTAAAGTTCTGTCATATTGTGGTCAGATAAGATATCTGGAGATACTTCAGTTTTTCATTTTATTTTGTTTTGTTTCATTTGAATTTGAAAAGTTTTAAAAGCTCATGCCTGGTCTGATGTCTAGAGTTTCTTTCTCTAGCATTCTTTCTCTCTCTCTCTCTCTCTCTCTCTCTCTCTCTCTCTCTCTCTCTCTCTCTCTCTCTCTCTCCCCCTCTCCCTCTCCCTCTCCCTCTCTCAAAATGTAAGACTCTCAGATACTATCCCAGCCTCATATCTGTCTTCCTTGTACTATAGAGATTGTGGAGTAAGTTTCTAAAACTGTGAATAAGCCCCCAATTAAATGCAATTAAGTGTGTGTGTGTGTGTGTGTGTGTGTGTGTGTGTGTGTGTTTTGTGTGTGTGTGTGTGTGTTACTTTGATTATGGTGTTTCTTCACAGCAATAGAACAGTATCATAGGCAGGATTCTACTCCAAGACAAAGAAGACAAATAGCTACAGGTAATTAATGACTGCTGAGGAGAGGGAGAGTTAGTTTTACCCAGGAAGGAGCCCAAAATTTGCTATCTGATACCATATGCTTATCTCTGAAGATATACACATATGAGCAGTTCCCAGCCTGCTATGTTTATTTAATTATAGACACATTTTCATATGAGTGTGTTACAGTGATAATTAAAGAATAACAGTCTGTAGACATCAGAAGAAGCTAGAGAGCAATTCAATGGTTTGGAGCAAAGAGGAGAGGGGAAGTAGCTAACTACTTAGATTAAACACTTTAAAAGTAACTATATATTAATTTTAAAATTTAAAAAAGTAAAAATTAAAATCTAAAAGAAAATATATTTCCAAGTTGTTTTAATATTTCATTGTCCATTTTAGTTTAAGTGCATGTTTATCAGTTCCAAGTCGCAGACTATATGTTTCGAGATTCAAACTATTGAATTACAAATCACATTTTACCTTGTTATTATGGGGCTGTGGGTGTAGGGGGAGTGTGGAGGGAGAGAGCTTGCATCCAGCCAGAGTTCCTGTGCTCTATGCGGGTGGACCCGCGAGGACTGCTGGACACTTTCCACATGGCCCTGGGTGGGCATCTGGCTGTGTGAAGCCGCTGACCCCATACTGCGCGGTGTGGACAAAGGGAAGCCTCCAGTACCAGGTTCTCAATCTCTGGCATCCCACACTGGATATGGTAGAGGAACTGAGAACAGAATAGGGGCCCTGGGGTGACATTCTTGGCCCCAGAGATACAGGAAGAGGGCAGAGGGAGAGAGGTTCCCAAGCAGGTAAGAATCTTTAGTCTGGTTCGTGGCTAGAGCACAGGTAGGCCTTCTGATAGGAGGTTGGAGGTGGCTCCTTAGAAGAAAATCTATCCCATCATCTAAATACAGTGTGCCTTGGTAAACAGAGATAATCTATCGTTTTAGAACTTTATTATAGAAAGGCAGGGTGGAAGAGAGAAGATAAAAGAGATAGAGACCGGCCATGGCCATGTAGAGGGAGAAAGGAAAAGACAAAAGAGCTAGAAAAGAAGAAAGGTGAAAGTTTAGAGAGAGGTAAAAGCTTAGAGAATAGGAGGCAGAGATTGAGGTGGGGCCAAGCAGCCCCTCTTATAGTGGGATTGTTATCTTGCTGTTGCTAGGTAACTGGGAGGTGTCTAGCACAAAGGTCAGAAGCTTGGCACATTGTGTACTTGACTGCTAAACATATGGTTCTCCTGTGGGGGCTGTGGGAGCAGTAATTTCGACAGGAGCCAGGGGTACAAGAGACATGAGGGAACACCTTCTGCCCATGTAGGTGAAAATTATAACCACTGGGTCCTACCAGGATTCACAACCTCAACTCGACTAGAGACCAGGCTGTCTGTGCATAGCCCATTGCCCTAAATGTTATTTCTTAGAAAGCAACATATATTCATTTATGACAAAAAGACCACAAAATAAACATTTATAAGAATATACAACGTGCTATATATTTTCCTGAAAAAGATCAGGTTCTAAGATCTTGAGAGACTTTTCTTGTGTAGATTTTTTTCTGAATTTCCTTTCTCTGTGGCTTTTTTTTTTCTTTGTCTTCTGTTCTCATTAATTCATCCCCATACTCTGATATTGTTTGGAGATATATACAGTATCCTGAGCTCTGAGTCCAAATGAAGCAATATATACATTCTATTTTTAATGAGCTAATATGAAACCTCTAAGTAGAGGACTCAAGGGCTCATTTTACAACAGAAATACATAGGAACAATAGGAAAGAAGATGCCTGTCTTAAAAGTAAACTCATTACAGGAAAGATGAAATGGTAACTGCCACAGACCCTTTTGGTCCCTTGTCTGCGTGGAACGGGTTCTCTGGAGTACGTGGGCAAGAATTCGGCGAATGACAGATACACACAAGGGAGTGTGGATCTGAATGCAATTTGTCAAATCGAACATCAGACTTTTTATACAGAAGAAAATAGGGAAGTTAGGTGACACGCCTGCAAGATACAAAGAGGTTACTAGAGGTAACCTCTCTTTCTTTCTTTCTTTCTTTCTTTCTTTCTTTCTTTCTTTCTTTCTCTCTCTCTCTCTCTCTCTCTCTCTCTTTCTTTCTTTCTTTCTTTCTTTCTTTCTTTCTTTCTTTCTTTCTTTCTTTTGGCTGATGAATCACAACATTTTAATTTAAACAGTTAATCAGATTCTTATTGGTAGGCCAGTGCAGTATGTTTTATATCTGCATGCACAGCAAATTGCCAAAAAGATTATGAAAACTGCTTCCTAAACTGATGGGATTGATAAATCTTTCTCCCAAGAATATCATGTAAACTCAACAGTTTTCTCAGAATACTTCTTGTACTAGAGGCTTGCTGATAGTCTTTTCAGCTCTGGTGTTGAGAGTTGGTAGTCACAATCATCACCCTGTTGTTTAGTTCATGAGACAGCGTTCTGCCATCAGTACTCCATGACTTTGTTGTGGTCTCCCTCTTGTGCCTCTCAGATGAGAGCTCTGGGATGGATGCTTGGACTTCCATGGAACACCTCTCTTGCTGGAGAGGTGATCTTAATCAAAGGATAATATCCATTCTATTTCCCTGAGACACTTAGTAATCCTAGAAATCAGGGTGTTTGCTTCTGTCATTCTAGAGGGCTTGTACATGTGCCCTTCAAGCTTCATGGTTGGCATCCAGGATGCTAGAATTTCTCCCTCTTTCCCCCCCTCCTCCTCTCTCCCCGAGGTTACTGGATTCTTACACAAAACAAAAGAATGCAAAAAAAGGAAGGACTGGGATAAAATTCCATGTTAACAACTGGGATAAAAAACAACTCCACCTAAGGTCAGCTTAAACTTAGAAGGCAAGGGCTTCGTGCCCTTGCCATAGTCGACCTTCCCCCTAGGCCATTGTAAATACTTGTATATAGGTGTACCTCAACTAGCTATAGTTCTAAGTATCTACTCTGGTTCCTCTTCAGGTCACAAGCTTCCTTCTTCCCAGATAATGGTGAATTTCTGTGTAGGGCAGTGACTTGGCTATACTTTGCTAAGCTTGCCCTAAGATTTCTAACTCTTATGTAGTAAAATACTATAAGAAAGCATGTAAGACCCTCCACGATATTGCAGGGACAAATCTGGGGCTTTCTAGCAATGGGAATGCCAAGGTTCCAAGAGAATGGGTTTCTTTTGAAACTCTGCCTCAGGACTGTTTCCAGGTTTTCAGGCCTGCCAAGCGAGTCATTACTGGAGTGGATGTAGCAGGTAACTAGGTAACAATTATAAGAATGGATCTATAGATAAAGTATTTAAAGAAAGACTTCATAATTACATTTCTTTAACCTTTCTATGAAATATAATTTTAATTATTATTGTTAACTCATAAAGTTAGGGAATAATAATTAAAATGAGGAAGATAATTTTATGAAGTTAACACATAACTTTTTCTTCTAGTACACTTCAGAGTCAATTAATATACTTCATTAAATTAATTAATTAATTAATTAATGAAAATATTATGGGATGTCTTGGTTTCTTTTTTATTTTTCAAAAGATCTAAATTATATTTGCATGTTATCTTCATGGTCACTGCTTACATTTCATTACAGCATTGTGCTTTGTATATTCATTTACATTCAATAAATATAGAAATAAATTTTAATACATGTTAGGCTATCTCAAAATTTTTAGGTGTTGGGTGACATGCCTTCAGAAGCAATCACTGTGAATTTCTATTAAAGAGTATAATGAACTATCAGAGGAAATCCAGAAAGAACCGCAAAAGGCTTTAAGGGGTTTCAAAACTAACTTCTGAGTATGTAGGAAATGATGAATCACAAATTAAATCCACTTATAAATCTAGTTTTCAATCACAACTACAGAATAAAAATGGCATAGTTTTGATTACAACCAGGTACAGTGATTCTTTTTAAAAAATGGAGATTTTCTTTATTTTCATTTCAAATGTTATCCCCTTTTCTAATCCCCCTCCGCACACCCTGGAAACTCACTTTCCCATACCCCTTCTATGAGGCTGTTCCCCCACCACCCACGTACTCCCTGCCCTCACATTCCCCTACACTTGGGCTTAGATCCTTCACAAGACCAAGGACCTCTTCTCCCATTGATGCCCAATGAGGCCATCCTTTGCTTCACATGCAGCTGGAGCCATGTGTCCTACAATGTATACTCTTTGGTTGGAGATTTAGTCCCTGGGAGCTCTGGGTGTAGTGGTTGGTCCATATTGTTGTTCCTCCTATGGGGTTGCACACCCCTTCAGCTCCTTCAGTCCTTTCTCTAACTCCTCTATTTCAAACCCTGTGCCCAGTCTAATGATTGGCTGCATGCATCTGCCTCTGTATTTGTCAGGTACTGGCAGAGCCTCTCACAGGACAGCTAAAAGAGGATCCTGTTAGCAAGCACTTCTTGACATCCTCAATAGTGTCTGGTTATGATGTCTGTATATGGGATGGATCCCCAGGTGGAACAGTCTCTGGGTGGCTTTTCCTTCAGCCTATGCTCCACACTTTAGGAGTACTATATGCACTCAAGTGGATGAATCAATGAGATCACTATGAGTGCAAGGATAGCTTATGATATATAGAGAGTTCTAGGATAGTGCAGATAAACAGTAATACATTGTTTCACATCATGATTTATTTAGAGTAGCTTAATTGTAATATAGGCTATTGTTTCAAACTGACATGGTTACATCCACCTGTACTTTTCTTTGTACCATTTTTTGTTTTTTTAACAGAATGAGAATTCACAGTCATTTTTGCCTATCAGTATGAGCAAAACATTACTGTAAGGCTCTCTGACAGCTACATGATAATCAAACAAGTAAAATGAAAACTGAAAACACAATGTTTTTCTTTTTTTTCTATAGTATCACTAGCCAACATTTATAGCAATTGTGAACATTTCACATTTTATCCTTCCCTTTTACCATTGTTTCAATAAGAAAATATACTACATTGTATAATTTTATTGCTATTATTAAGTTATTTGGTTACTCTTTATTTCTATTAATAAAGTATTTGGTTTCTTACTTTAGTATAGATGTGTGATAATTATTTGCAAAATTAATGCATGCAATTTTATACCTAAATATGAACATAAATGGGAAGGAGAAAATTTATAAAATTGACACTTTCTATAAATTAATTAATTAATACTTGGCACAATAATTTTATATTTATGAACTCTAGGCTTTTATTGTTACCTAACTACTAAGATTTAGTTTCAAAACTATTCTTCTGCAGAATGACAGATACATTTTAGGACTATATACGAAATTCAAGCACAGATATGTTTCCTATTCCTATAAGAAGATGATACTGAATAAACCTAAAGTTAGTTTTGATTCTAAGTAATTTTTCTCACTGAAAATGAAATTTTGTGCTGTCTGTATATTTATTGTTAGAAAGATGTACTCTGAGCTAAGATGAAAGGATGGACCATACAAAGATTATGGGATCAATCCCATAATCAGGCACTAAACCCAGACACTATTGCATAAGACAGCAAGTGTTTACTGAAGGGACCCTGATATAGCTGTCTCGTACTCACAGTCATCTATATGATGGAACACAGGGCCCACAATGGAGAAGCTAGAGATAGAACCCCAGGAGCTGAAGGGGTCTGCAACCCTAGAAAAGGAACAACAATATGAACTAACCAGAACCCCCAGAACTTGTGTTTATATCTCCATATGTAGCAGAAGATGGCCTAGTCGGCCATCATTGGGAGGAGAGGCCCCTTGGTATTGCAATCTTTATATATCCAATACAGGGGAATGCCAGGGCCAAGAAGTGGGAGTGGGTGGGCAGGGGAGCAGGGCGTGGGTAGGGGGTAGGGAACTTATGGATAGCATTTGAAATGTAAATTAACCCCAGAGCTCATGTCTCTAGCTGCATATGTATTAGAAGATGGCCTAGTTGGCCATTATTTGGGAGGAAAGGTCTAGCAATGTTTATATGCCCCAGTACAGGGGAATGCCATGGGCCAAATAGTGGAAGGGGGAGGGTAGGGGAGCAGGGCGGGGGGTGGGTATCGGGGACTTTTGGGATAACACTTGAAATGTAAATGAAGAATTTCTCTAATAAAAAAATAAAAAAATAAAGAAAGAAAATATCTAATAAAAAAATGAAAAAAAAGATTTACTCTGACATGTATCACCTTATGCTAGTTGCACAAAGTGCCAAGAATACTTATTTCTCCCTCACTCACACTCAAACACACACTCACACACACACACACACACACAAACACATACACATACATAGGCACACACACACACCAATATGCCTATTGAGTTTTATAAGTTTATAACTTTACTTTCAAAATTTGCATGAGGAAATGTTCAAAGTGGTTTCTGTTTTGGGAATTCTCTTTAATAATTTCCCATTCCCCCTTAACCCTACCTTCTTGCAGGGCCCTGAGTGTGTGGGAAAGAGGGGAGGAGGAGAGAAACCCTGTCTCATCAGAGTTCCAGTGCTCTGGGTAGGCAGAGACAGGAGGACTGCTCGATGCTTTCCAAGTGGCCCCAGGTGGGCATCTGGCTGTGTTAAGCCACTGACCCCACACACTTGTGGTGGACAAGCGGCAGCCCCAGGTACCAGGTTCTCAGTCTCTGGCATCCCACGCTGGATAAGACAGAGGAGCTGAGAACAGAATAGGGGCCCCAGAGTGGGCCTCAGAGATAAAGGAAGAAGGGGCAGGGAGAGAGGGGGTGCTGGGCGGTTTCTACGTAGGTGAGAATCCTTAGTCAGGTCAGTGCCTGCAGCGTAGGAAAGCCTTCTGTCTGGATATTAGATGTGGCTCATTAAGAGAAAGCTTATCCCATTTTTCAAGCAGGTCGGGCCTTGATGGTCAGAGACAGTCTATAGTTTTAGAGCTTTTTTGTAGAAAGACAGGGGGAAAGAGAGAAGGTAGAAAGAGAGAGAGAGACCAGCCATGGCCACTAGGAGAGAAGGGAGAGAGAGAGAACAAAGGCTAGAAAGTAAGAGAGGTAAAAGCTGAGAGAGAGAGAGAGAGAGAGAGAGAGAGAGAGAGAGAGAGAGAGGTAAGAAGTGAAAGAGAGAGAAAAAGAGGGCTAGAGAGTAATAAAGTTTAAAGAGAGCAAGGTGGGGCCAAGCAGCCCCTCTTATAGTGGGCTGCTGTCTTGCTGTTGCTAAGTAACTGTGGGGAGGAGTCTAGCCAGAATGGCAGAATTTTGGGACATTGTCTATGTGACTGCTAGCCACATGCCTCTCTTGTGGGGGTGGTAACTTTGACAGGAGTCAGGGGGTCCAGGAGTCATGATTGAATGCCTTCCTTCTCATGTAGGTGGAAATTACCACCCATTGGGTCCCTCCAGGGTTCATGACTTCAGCTGGACTGGAGACCGGGCTGTCTGTGCACAGCCCATGCCCCACACCTTCCACTCTATTCTGGCCCCTCATTTTCTTCTGCCCTATATCAACCCTTGCTGTTTTCCTAATAACCTAATTTTAATTTTTAATTATGCTTTCTAGATATTTAGACTTTAAGAATATTCACATCATTTCATATCACATGTACTAATGAAAATATTAGATATTCTTAAATTAGGCTTCAAAGTGTTAGAAGAAAAAGTCTAACTGATATTCCTTTTTTCTTTTTCTTTTCTTTTTCAGTTTAAAATTAAAAATTTAATAAAAAATTTCATGGACAAAAGAGCTTGAAGAGAGGGAAGACTATCAATTTTTATGTATTTCATTTTCCAAGGGTTCTTTCTGGATTATAGAGTTTTTTGAAAATGTGTAAACTTTCAATGACAGTTCATATATTAGAAAAAATTCTTAAATGGAAAATATTCTAGTATTTTTATGAATAGTGGCAGAGTCTGAGGGTCTTTTCATATTATATACATTCAGGTTGCTATAGGAACAAACAGTACAAATATTGGACAGATTTGTAAGTACATAGAAAAGCAAACAAAAAGTGATTGACATGTGCCAGCATTCATTCTCTGGCATCTCAGATTTCATCTTAAAACAGAAAGAAAAATTGTGATGAGGAGATATGTGAAAATATAATCAATAAACACAGTGGGCTGTCCACTTAATGACAAGCTAGTAATAGATAGAGAATTTTTTTAAAGGAGGGAATCAAAAATAAATAATTAAAAGAGGCACTACCTGGAGAAAGGTGACTTGATATCACTTATTACAATGAAAAGAGAAAGAAATTGAAATAGAACATCACTCTAAAAGCTTTCATGAAAAAGAACTAACATATAATAATACATAATGCATATCTCAGTAATATGGAGCTAGAGTAACATTGGTTAGTGAATATTTGTTGTAAACTTATCTACTGCACTAAAGGTCAGCCTTTCCATCAAATGACTGAGAATGATGGGGTCTTCTGGTAATTTACAGAGAAGCAAGAAAGCCAGACATGAAGTCTGCAAACAAAATAACTCATAGTTGCTTTGCTCATTCTTTCTCTTTAAAGCATGGCTGTCAGTCATAGCAAAGATGTAGCTAACATATGCACCATTGTGATTTATCTTCTCATTTATAGAACTCTATGTGATCACATCTCCTTTGTGTCTTAAGCATTCATCAGAAATCCATATTTTCTTTCTTCTTGTCTTGGAGGAAAGTTTTCCTTTCTCTGTCTTGTGTTGCTGAATGGCATTCACTTACTAACTGCAGTTGACATTTGTTAAAAATCAGTCAGCAGTTACCTACCTTGCAATTTATTATGTTGCATTGATTCTTCTAGTTGTAAATAGACTCAAGTTCTTTCTGTATTCAATAAATGAAAGAAAAGCACAAAGACTTCTCTCATAAACACATTCTAGAACCATTACTTATGTTTCTTTCACAAAATGTTATTGTCCTTTTTTTATTCCTGTTTTTTTTTCTTTTTTATTAATCATTCCATTTGTTTACATCTCAAATACCCTACTTCCTGCTAATAGCTCTACAAGCTCCCCCATCACACAACCTCCCTCTCTTCCCTCCCTGTTGCCTCAATGAGGATGCTCTCTGGCCACCCACTCTCTCCAACCCCACCCCTTCAGCATCCCCCTATGCTAGGGCATCAAACCTTCACAGAACCGAGTGGCTCCCCTTCCATCAATGTCATCCAAGGCCATCCTCTGCTACAGTCTTAGTCATCAGAGAACTGCAAGTCAAAACCACCCTGAGACTCCACCTCACCAGTCACAATGGCTAAGATAAAAAAATCTCAATGACAGAAGATGCTGGCAAAGATGTGGAGAAAGATGAACACACCTCCATTGCTGGAGGGATTGTAAGCTGGTACAACCACTTTGGAAATCAGTTTGGTGTGTCCTTAGAAAATTGAAAATGTTCTACCTGAAGACTCAGCTATATCACTACTGGGCATATATCCAAAAGATGTTCATATAAACATATAGCAAGGACAGATACCCCACTATGTTCAGAGCAGTGTTATTTATAATAGCCAGAATCTGGAAACAACCCTGATTTACTTCAGCAGAGGAATGGATACAGAAAATTTGGTATACTTACACAATGGAGTACTACTCAACTATTAAAAACAAAGACTTCATGAAATTCTCAGGCGAGTGGGTGGAACTAGAAAATACCACCAAGAAACAAAAGAACACACATAGTATGTACTCTGATATTAACCCCAAAGCTCACAAAGCCCATGATTCAACCCACACACCATATGGAGTTTAGGAGGAAGGAAGAGCAGGCTGTGGATGATTCAGTCTGCATTGAGGGGGGGGGCAGGATGATCACAAGAGGTGGAAGGAGCAGGAGAACTGGGAGAGAGAGAGGAGGGGGAGAAAATAAAGGGATATTATCATGTACTGTAGGAGACAGAGAAGAGGTTCAGAGGGGCAGAAACTCGAATGTAAATATTTAACAGGAGGCAGGGAGGATGAGAGAATGGGGATAGGCACTGGAGGATCCCTGACACCAAGGAAGCAAGAGGCTCCCAGGACCCAATGGTGATTATTTTAGCATAGAAGGGGAGATGGAACCTGTTATTGTCTTTATATACTAGTACTTTTATTTTTCAAAATTTTTATTAGATATTTTCTTAATTTACATTTCAAATGCTATCTCAAAAGTTCCCTCCCCCCGACCCCCACCCTGCTCCCCTGCCCAACCACTCCCACTTCTTGGCCCTGGCATTCCCCTGTATTGGGACATAAAGATTGCAATACCAAGGGGCCTCTCATCACAATGATGGCCGACTAGACCATCTTCTGTTTCATATAGAGCTAGCTAGAGACACGAGTTCTGGGGGTTTTGGTTAGTTCATATTGTTGTTCCTCTTCTAGGGTTGCAGACCCCTTTAACTCCTGGGGTTCTCTCTCTAGCTTCTCCATTGTGAATCCTGTGTTCCATCATATAGATGACTGTGAGCATCCACTTCTGTACTAGACAGCTATATCAGGGTCCCTTCAGTAAACAATTGCTGTTCTATGCAATAGTGTCTGAGTTTAGTGCCTGATTATGGGATGGATCCCTGGGCAGGGTAGTCTCTATATGGTCCCTACTTTCGTCTTAGATCTAAACTTTGTCTCTGTAACTCCTTTCATGGGTAATTTGTTTCCTATTCAAAGGAGGAATGAAGTATCCACTTGCTGGTCTTCCTTCTTGATTTTCTTGTGTTTTGCATATTGTATCTTGGGTAGTCTAAGTTTATGGGCTAATATCTATTTATCAGTGAGCGCATATCCAATGACTTCTTTTGTGATTGGGTTACCTCACTAAGGATTATGTCCTCCAGATACATCCATTTGCCCAATAATTACATGAATTCATTTTTTTAATAGCAGAATAGTACTCCATTGTGTAGATGTACCACATTTTCTGTATCCATTCCTCTGTTGAGGGACATCTGGGTACGTTCCAGCTTCTGGCTATTAAAATAAGGCTGCTATGAACATAGTGGAGCATATGTCCTTTTTACCAGTTGGAACATCTTCTTGGTATATGCCCAGGAGAGGTATTGCTGGATCCTCTGGTAGTACTATGTCCAATTTTCTGAGATAATACTAGACTGACTTCCAGAGTGGTTGTACAAGCTTGCAATCCCACCAGCAATGGAGGAGTGTTCCTCTTTCTCCACATCCTCGCCAGCATCTGCTGTCACCTGAATTTTTGATCTTAGCCATTCTGACTGGTGTGAGGTGGAATCTCAGTGTTGTTTTGATTTGCATTTCCCTGATGATTAAGGATGTTGAACATTTTTTTCAGATGTTTCTCAGTCATTCAGAATTCCTCAGTTGAGCATTCTTTGTTTAGCTCTGTACCCCATTTTTAATGGGGTTATTCATTTTTCTGGAATCCAGCTTCTTTAGCTCTTGTAGATGTTGGATATTAGTCCCCTATCAGATTTAGGATTGGTGAAAATCCTTTCCCAATCTGTAGGTGGCCTTTTTGTCTTGCTGACTGTGTCTTTTGCCTTACAGAAGCTTTGCAATTTTATGAGGTCCCATTTGTCAATTCTTGATCTTGCTGCACAGCCCATTGCAATTCTGTTTAGAAAT
The DNA here is from genome assembly GCA_902729485.2 of Mus minutoides. NCBI lineage: Eukaryota > Metazoa > Chordata > Mammalia > Rodentia > Muridae > Mus > Mus minutoides. Next base: position 2,577,128 of record LR749491.1, on the reverse strand, counting down.
TTTTGCCCTGTGCCCATATCTTCCAAGTTTTTCCCCACTTTCTCCTCTATAAATTTCAGTGTCTCTGGTTTTATGTGGAGGTCTTTGATCCACTTAGACTTAAGCTTTGTTCAAGGAGCTAAGAATGGATCAATTCACATTCTTTTACATGATGACAGCCAGTTTTGCCAGCACCATTTGTTGAAAATGCTGTCCTTTTTTCCACTGGATAGTTTTAGCTTCCTTGTCAAAGATCAGGTGACCATAGGTGTGTGGATTCATTTCTGGGTCTTCAATTCTATTCCATTGATCTATCTGTCTCTTGCTGTACCAGTACCATGTAGTTTTTATCACAATTGCTCTGTACTAATTGCTCTGTAGTAATTGCTCTGTAGCTTAATGTCAGACATGGTGATTCCCCCAGAGGTTCTTTTATTGTTGAGAATAGTTTTTGCTACCCTAGTTTTTTTATTATTCCAGATGAATTTGCAAATTGCCCTTTCTATCTCAGTGAAGAATTGAGTTGGAATTTTGATGGGGATTGCATTGAATCTGATGATTGCTTTTGGTAGGATAGCCATTTTGACTATATTAATCCTGCCAATCTGTGAGCATGGGAGATCTTTCCATCTCCTGAGATCTTCTTCAATTTCTTTCTTCAGAGACTTGAAGTTCTCATCATACAGATCTTTCACTTCCTTTGTTAGAGTCACACCAAGGTATTTTATAGTATTTGTGACTATTGTGAAGGGTGTTGTTTCCCTAATTTCTTTCTCAGCCATTATATTTTTTGTGTAGAGAAAGGCCATTGATTTGTTTGAGTTAATTTTATATTCAGCTACTGCACTGAAGTTGTTTATCAGGTTTAGGAGTTTTTTGGTAGAATTTTTGGGGTCCTGAATATATACTATCATATCATCTGCAAACAGTGATATTTTAACTTCTTCCTTTCCAATTTGTATCCCCTTGATCTCCTTTTGTTGTTGAATTGCTCTGGCTAGGACTTCAAGTACTATATTGAATAGGTAGGGAGAAAGTGGGCAGCCTTGTCTAGTCCCTGATTTTAATGGTATTGCATACCTAAACATAATAAAGCAATATACAGCAAACCAGTAGTCAACATCAAAGTGAATGGAGAGAAGCTGGAAGTACTTTTTCTTTTAAGTTATCATTAGCTCTTTCAAAATCTTTCATGAATATCTTTACAAGCAAAACAAATCCTAACTCTCCCCTTTGTTTCTTTTTGTTTCTTCATTTTACAGTATCTTGCACTATATTTTAATCACATCCCCTACCCTGTTTTCTCCACCAATTCAGTTCATCTTACTTACCCAGTCAACTCTGTGTCCGTTTTTAAAAAATGCTAATTTATGATTTCACAGTATTCAAAGATATTTTACAATCTTCCTCTGGAAATTGGTGAACCTACCTTAGCTACCTCCTAGAGAATTTTCTCCCACCTTCCCAGAAGTTAGTAATTGCCAATAGTTCCACTGCTTGAGGTGGGATTGTGTGCCCAACTCTTCTTCACTCTGGGATTTAGTCCAGCTTGAATTTTTATGCTTTCATCATGCTGTTGCAACACCTGTGAGTTCATATGAGTTGTTTCTGTGTACAGAAGATAATGTTTCCTTTTAGTCAACTACCACTACAGGCTCAGTGTGTATGCCCACTTATCCGCAGTGAGCCATGATGGGAAGTAGTGTGTTATTTAAACTTTATTTAAATATGAGCATTATTCAGTGTCTTATCTCTATACTTTCTACCATGTTCATGTTTTCCATTGTTTATGCTAATCATTATTTACTGCAAACAGAAGCTCCTTATGTGAAGAAGTGAGATGCATTGCTACATGGGCTGAAAAATAAGTTACTACGTATTGATTTAATCCTATGTCTATTCATTTGGATTAATGATAATTAATCATGACCCTTTGAAAATCTTTTTTTTTTTTGAGTTCTCTTTAATTTATTTCTTCATATATCAATTATGAGTATCCATAGTAAAATTAGATAAAAAGACAGAAAGTTATAGTTGTATATCAACAAACATTTCTTACTCAAGAGTGGGTTAAATGTTAATTTAATTTAGATAGTGTTTAACTAAGTTTCTTCCTGATCTGAAATCGGGTTGTATTTTTCATCCTCTTCTAATATGAAGAAACCTGACATACATGGTGACGAAAGAAATGCAGATGGTTTTGAAAATCAGCAGCATAATGGAAGCTCTGCTTTCCTTCTCTGCACTAATATGCCTGAGGAATGTTTACATTGATACTCAACCTTAACTATGCCAAAAGCACATTTCCCTTACTTATTGAAAGAGAGCCTGCAAAGCAATAAAGCCACTCACCTCACTTGTTGCTATGATATTGTAGAATCTTGGTAATGAGTTCTACTGGATTATTGAATATGCTTCAGA
>LR749491.1:2558034-2571742 GCA_902729485.2 Mus minutoides | reverse complement strand
AGCTGTCTTGTGGGAGGCTATACCAGTGCCTGGTAAACACAGAAGTGGATGCTCACAGTCAGCTATTAGTTGGAACACAGGACTCCCAAGAAAGGAGCTAGAGAAAGTACCCAAGGAGCAGAAGGAGTCTACAACCCTCTAGGTGGAAGAATAACATGAACTAACTAGTTCCCCCTGCGCTCATGTCTCTAGCTGCATATATGGAAGAAGATGGCCTAGTTGGCCATCATTGGGAGGAGAGGCCCCTTGGTCATACAGACTCTATATGCCCCAGTACCAGGGAACGCCAGGGCCATTATGTGGGAGGGGGTGGGTAGGGGAGCAGGGTGGGGATGCGGGAGGGTAAGGGAAAATTTCTGGATAACATGTGAAATGTAAATAAAGAAAATATCTAAGAGAAAAAAAATGAAAAAAAATTGTCGACACAAAAGAAAAAAAAAAGTCTATAATTGCAGTTATGGTTTTCTGCAGGGGTTGGAGCCTCACTTCAATTTTGCTATCAAATCAAAGCCAAATATGTTCTCACTGAAGAAAAATCACTTGCATTAGGCATTTAAAAATAACCAGCAGCAGATTCAATGTGCCTTTGAGACATAATGTACAGCAGATAAATCTTTCATGATGTGTTAGCTGATAGAGCCTGATAGAAGTGGAAGTATCTATTATAGTGAAGGGGTATTTCAAACAGTCCACCAGGGCTACAGCTTATGACATACACAGGCACACATCCATTGATCACATTGTTGCAACTAGGATGAAACTTCTGAGTCAGCTCTTCAGCATAACAGAAGTAGTGCTCTTTAGCATCACCTAGAAAATTCCCTCAGTGTGACAAGGGGATAGCAACTTTGTCACACATCTAAACTTTCAACCATGCTCAAGGCAGAGTAGAGAATTTAATTCTTCAAGGCCGACTTCAAGGAAGAAGGATATTGATTTATAGAAAATGACATTCGACATAAAGGATAATGATACATAGATTACAGATGCCACTGCAACATATGGAAGAGTTCTTGAATCAGCAAACGAGAAGGGTCAATAATGTGAAGAGTGAGAGTTAGATTTATTAGCTGGCTTTATTGCTTTGTGATTTATGAATCTACACAGATGGCAATGATGTAGCAGCATATCCACAAAATGATGCAATAAAGATTATTAAAGCATCTAGCAATGCCTTTTTAGTTTTACCAGGAGCTGGACATTTTTTAGAGTACACTTCTTTTTTAGAAAGAAGATGCACAGACTTTTAAAGAAACTCAGATTGTATTTTCTCTATACCTTTGCTTATTCTGAATTGGTTTTATACTAGTCTCATTGCTTTTTTTGTGTGTGTGTGTCATTCTATATATGACTGACAAGGGCAATGAGGAGACAAAATTCCATAGACAGGAATCAAAAGACAATATAAAAAATGTATTACCATATGGAATAGAATACCTGTATTGATGTCCTTCATTCTCCTATTTTTAGTTATTCCTTACTATTGTTAGTCAACATACTTGACTGTTTAGGGACTCAAATTTCTTTCATGTAAACCTCAACTATAGAACCAGTAAAATCACCCTTTCAACATTGCAATATAAGCAGACACTGCTACAGATACATCGGTGTATGATGATTAAACAATTGAAGGTTATGTGCATTTTACTGCAACCTTCATATATTGCTTTGTGACATCTATATAGAAGCCCTCATAACCTTAAGCTGACAATGTTGTCACTTACTAAAGAGAAGATCGGGAATGGTCTTTCCATTTATTCATTTTAAAAAATATATCCCATTCTAAATTTGCTTTCATATAGATATATGTTTAAAAATGGCTACAAATTGAAGCAGCAATGACTAAACAAATTTTCATGTCTGTATAAAAACATCAACAACAACAAGACAGCAGATACAATTATTTGAAAATACCTATTTCCTACAACTATTTTAGAAAATACTAAAATCTATCTCCTTCTTCACTTTATGAAATTCTGATTTAGTGTAATAGTTACTACATTTTTGGCTACTGCACAATGGCATTGAGATTTACGTCAGTGTATTTCCAAACGATTCCTCTTTATTTACGAATGTCAGATTTTTTCTCTAAAAACAATAGTAAAAATAATATGTAACTGTGTACAATGTTGCCTACTTCTTTTTAGACACATTATAACTCCTCAGCTCTTTCTTTTATCAACCTTCTGAATAATCATGTCCATCTCCAATATCCTGTTGCCCGAGGCTGTGAACAATTGACTGTGCATCAGCTTAGCACACATTCAATTATATTTTCTCAGTTGTGCAGCCTAAGGTTGTGATTTGTGAACTGTCAGATCTATTCACTTTCTTGTCAAAATACCTTTGACTATATAATATACAGTCCAACCATCTGTCACAAAGACAATTCTAGCACATGCTATTTCCTTTAGGTAGTCTGCATTGTTATAATTGGACACAATGCTCTGTTTCTTTCCTACCAAAATCAAATCTTTTTCCTTTTGATCACACACTGAAGGTTTCCACTCTGTAGCATTTTCTATTATGCTATACTGTTCATTATGTTGAAACATTTACAGCCTAGTTGACAACATTTTACCTTCTCCCTAAATCTATAATTTATTTTATTTGTGCATCATATATTACTCTGGAAACTATGTAATGTTTGAATGAGCTTGCTGCATTTTCTGGGTGTTAGACTCAGGAAATAACCTTCATAAGATCATTCATTTCCAAATGACATCTGTTTCCAGAAGAGAAGTCTGATATATAAGTCTTGGGATATATATAACAGAACCAAGCTCAGACTATCAATAGACAAACAAAGCCCATAGCTTCCATGTGACCCGTGCAGAAGCAAAGTGGGTTTCTACAAACCCATTTTAAGAATTTCAACTTTTAGCTAATGGGGCTATAAAGCAATAATCTGATATTTTTGTTTCATAATTAGTAAATTATTTCTTCTGTTTCCTAATAAAAGACACATGGCAAAACAACAACAACAACAACAACAAACTAAACACAAAAACCACCAAACAAACAAAAGGAGACATGATTAATGTAAAGGAATGTTAACTTCCTACTTAGAATGATTGTTTCCTGGAGGAAGGAGACATGATTACTGTAAAGGAATGTTAACTTCCTACTTAGAATGATTGTTTCCTGGAGGAAGGAGACATGATTACTGTAAAGGAATGTTAACTTCCTACTTAGAATGATTGTTTCCTGGAGGAAGGAGACATGATTACTGTAAAGGAATGTTAACTTCCTACTTAGAATGATTGTTTCCTGGAGGAAGGAGACATGATTACTGTAAAGGAGTGTTAACTTCCTACTTAGAATGATTGTTTCCTGGAGGAAGGAGACATGATTACTGTAAAGGAGTGTTAACTTCCTACTTAGAACGATTGTTTCCTGGAGGAAGGAGACATGATTACTGTAAAGGAGTGTTAACTTCCTACTTAGAATGATTGTTTCCTGGAGGAAGGAGGTTTGTTTGAGCATTGATGGGTTTTTTCCTCTTCATAGAAGTACTCAATCCATTCAGGGAAGTAAATCAATAAATATTTATTGAAAGATTGGTTGTTTGCTGAGAGTCTTCTTTCTGGTTCTGGGACATTTCACCTCCTCTACTCATAACTATTTTTCAGAAAGATCATTGAAATTTGAGGCACAGTTACTTATCTACAAGTTATCTTACCTTGATAACTCTATTTAAAAATCAAACTGCCCTTAGAAACCATCTTGCAGCACTTTCATCATTTGATATATACTTCTTGATTAATTATTTAGTAAGCTTTAAAATTTTTTTCTCACTATTTCAACTTGGTAAGGACAAGTTCTTATCAAGAACTATTTCTGGTCCCATGATCCTAATAAATCTTTAACAAAGCTTGACATTGTGTGAAAACAATACAATTTTTGTAGAATAAAGCTCTGGGTTGGGCATTAAGTAAAGAGATACTTGATTTCATTCATTGGTGAACTGGTAAATAGTTTTTATTTTATTTTTAAATTGTAAGTTAGGTCACCTAAATGCTTTTGGTTGTCATAAAGAATAAATGTTTTTTCACAATCAGACATCTAAATAGGGGATCAATGCATCATTTAGAGAATTAGAGGTGTGGTTGGCATGTAGGTAAACAGGAATAGGTGTGCTGAAAACAGAGATAATGATAACACTTGACGGATATGTATGTGGATATTTTTCTGTCACAAATTCTGAGAATTTTTGTTTTGTATCTTTAAAGGGGCACATGTTATGTCTATCATAATATTTGGTATGTGTCAAGTACAGGTGTTTCTATACTTATGACATCCTTTTTGACTTTATGCAAGTTTGCAAACAGTATTTATCTAAAAGAAACTTATTTTCATATAATTTAATTTTTATCTCTTTCTGGGCCAGTGATATATGTATTATGGTTCTCTCTTTAGATGATAACTTTCAAATATCCATGTGATCACAAAAGTAGGGGATTAATATTTTGCAGTGTATTGTGATGGTAATACCATGTCCAGTACATTAAATTTAGTAAACACTTTTTAGTCTTCTTATTTTAAATGGTCTATGGAGATACATACAATCATAAAACAAGAAGCACCTGAAAAGTGTTACTGTACAGTGCATGCTAAATGTTTCACCTAATCTCTTTAATTATTTAAAATCCTTAAGAGTCAGTTATTTTCCATTTTTATAGAAAAATATAAATAATAAGCAAAGAGCTGTTTTATAAGGTCAAATTTTGTGATTATGCCAGTTCTTTTATGTGACATATGTATCTTACAAAATTATTAAACCACATTATAACACATCCAAAGAAAGTCCAATGAAGGAAAGAAACAAAAAATCCCAGTGGAGACAGTAGAATGAGGAATATAACATTCAACAGCATTTTTAGGAACATGTTCTTTTTATAAAAAAAATTACTATGTAAAAAGCTAACAGTAGCACATATAGCACACATAACACACACACACACACACACACACACACACACACATGATTTTTCCTCTGTGAAATAGCTGAGGCAGTGGACATCAGAAGATAACAGCTGCAAAATATTAGGGTTAGAAAACGAGTTACTTGAAATGATATTGACCTTCACAGATGTTCATTTGCATGGCTATGGCAGTAAGGTAGCTGAATGAGCTGTTGTGTCCTGGAAAGCAGCATGTCTGGACTTCTATGTGCCTGGGCGTAGCTAAGTGTGTGTTAGTGCATTAACCTTCTCTCTATGAAATAAATCAGAGCAAATGTAAGACAAAATTCATAGTATGCACATAAATTGTGTTAGAATGTATTTGTTTTTCAAAACATTTGTTGGAACTAAATGCAGAAAGAAGAAAAAGACATCTTAGAACACTATCTTTTCTTCATCATTTCTATCCCCTTTTTCTGCCTCCTCTTTCCTATAGACATTCATAAGAGTTAGGTAGGTGCAAAAAATAGTAATGTCCTCATTAAGATATATTTCTCTCTTGATATATTTAAAGATAGTAACTTTTTAAAAATGACCTAGGTGAAGAACACTCATATATCCTTATCTCACATGGTAGGATTAGCTGGAAATCCCTAGAGCATAATTTCAAAATCATGCCCTTTCCATGCAAATACTCTTGAGTGTTTTAATAGGTAGAAGTCCATCATTCTCATGGACTTTACTGTCCTTTAGTCAACTAATTTCTAACAGAACTACATACAGAGTTAGTAGACATGTGGATCAGATGAACATTTCAAGTGTTTAATAAGTATAAGGTACTTTATACCCAGTCTAATTTTGTTTGCTCAGAAACTAGGTAGAAGGTCTGAATTAATCAGTTTACATTACAGATCCTGAAAAGGCCTCAAGACAGTAGAAAGGCTCACTGACCCCTTGTCCCCCTCCCCCAAGTATCTGAACTAACTAGCAGGCTAAGAAGGGAGGCCAATGCCTCAGTCCCACTTGGGAGGGAGGAGAAAATAATCACAAGTGGGAAGGAATGGAGGGGCCTGGGAGGGAGAGCGGGTGGAGGAAGGGAGAGGAGAAAGATCTGGTAATAGGTGAGGGAAAAGACTGAAGACCTGAGGGACAGCAGAAAGAATGAAAACAGGCAACCTCAGGAAATAGGAGGTTGGGGAGACCCTCTCTCCCCAATGCACCAGAGGCCTGGGAGATCAGAAACTCCCAGGATTCAAAAAAAGGACCTTAGATGAAATGCCAACAGTAGGGAGAGTTAACTTATAGAGCTCACCTCCAGCAGGAAGACAGGACATCAAGTGAGGGATGGGGTTGCCATGCCACAGTCACACAGCTGACCCATAATTGTTTCTGTCTGAAACAATTACAAGGATGGAAATGGAGAGAAACCTGAGGAAAAGAATTTTCAGAGACAGGCCCAAAGTGGGAGGGTCTCAAGGCCTGACACTATTAATGAGGCTATGGGGCACTAACAAAATGGGACCTAGCATGACCTCACTCTGGAACACCCAAAAAGCAGCTGAAAGAGTCAGATACAGATATTTGTAACAAACCAATGGACAGAAGCAGCTGACCCCTGTTGTTGATTTAAGGAAGGCTGAAAGAAGCTGAGAAGAAGGGCAACCCTGTAGGAGGACCAGGAGTCTCAATTAATCTGGACCCCTAAAATCTCTCAAACACTGGACCACCAAACAGGCAGCATACACCAGGTGATATGAGGCCCCCAACACCCATATAGTAGAGGACTGCTGGGTCTAGATTGGAAGCCCCAAGGAGTATTTAGAGATTTATTAAAGAGTTAAAACTATATTTAGCCAGTGAAAGAAAGGAAATTAATAGGAATAGGTAAAAGACAGAAAACTGGGCTTAGGAGTATCAAGGGCTATTGTGTCAGGAAACATTCATTTTTTATGTCTTTTTTTTTTCATCTATCGGTTATTTTATTTATTTATATTTCAAATGTTATTTCCTTTCCCAATTTTCCCTCCACTAATCCCCTATCTCCTTCCTTTGTATCTATAAAGAGTTCTCCCTGACCTGCCCACTCAGTCCTGCCTCAGTGCCCTAGTATTCCTGTACCCTGGGGCATTGGGCCTCCACAGGACTAAGGGCTCTCCTCCAGGTAATGCCTGAGAAGGCAGTCCTCTGCTATAGATGCACCTGGAGCCATGGGTCCCCCAATGCGTACTCTTTGTTGGTGGTTTAGTCCTTGGGGGCTTTGCGAGGAGGGGGGGTCCTGATTTGTTGATATTGTTCTTCCTATGGTATTTCAATCCCTTTCTGGAAATATTCTTGAACCACAAAAAAAGGTTTCCAAGAACCCAATTCTGATGCAATTGATTAAGGTCTCTTTATTCTAGATTATCCCTGCCATAACAGGAAAGCGGAGCCCTGAGCTTAGTTTTAGGTAAGCATTTATAGAGGCAGGAAGGGAGCGTCTAGCCTGGTACACATCTTATTTAGGGACCATTATGGCCTTTAACATAATTGGCTGGCTCTGGGAGCCAGTCCATAAACTTAACTTCTATTTTACTCCAGATTGGTGTTTATTAGGAATTGAAGTGTCCAGGGGAGACTTGTAACCTGGAGGTGAAGTTTTGGGGGAATGACCTGGAAACTGGTGCTAGAACACAGGTCTTTTGGGGAGGGGTAACATGGAAATTTGTGGCCTGTTAGTTAACTTGAGTTCAACCTTAGGTCAGGTCTCTAAAATGAAGTCTGAACCCAAAGATTTGCTTTCTCAGGGCAATATCCTTAACCTACAATATGCACTGTATACACATTAACATAAAATTAAATGATAAATGTGTAGTTGCTTAAAGAACTATAGACAGCTAAGGACTTTTGAAATCCGGAGACATTATTTTCCTGGGGGGAAAAAAATTAACCATTACCAAATGTTCAGTCCCAAAAGCACACATGCAAATAACATCATCTTGATTGAGCAGGATACGGGCATGTGTGCATTTACACTCGAGTGTGTGTGAATGTGCATGGTTTGGGGGTATGTATGTGCAACAACAATTACTGAAAAAGAGAGAACATCACTTTGAAAATGAGGAAGCAGGATTATATAGGAGGGGTTGTCGATAAGAAAAGGGAAAATGATGATACAAATTATTATTTTTAAATAATCCAGCATTTATATAAATATATTAAAACTTCAAACTATATTCCTGGCCATTTTGTGATAATTTTTTCATAATATATCTACAACAAGGCAAATCAAAAAAGACTTGAACAAGTTTCTCCTATCTACTATTGTAATCTTTGCTAGGTAATCATTATGAGATATAATATTCTAGGTTTGTTTTTCCCCCTTTACCTTGATTTTTATTATGTTCATCAAATATTTAAAGCTCTCAAACTCTCTCCTGTTATTCTCATGAGACAATTTACTGGTATTGACTGCTTCCTCTTGACTATATGGAGAAAAAAAAATGTTTAGTAGAATTGTGGTAAAAGATAATGCTCAAGTTCACACGTGGACACTGTCTTTCTGGGAGATTCATATCAGTCAAAATCTGTGCAGAGCAGAAACTCATGCCCATCGCTGCTCCTGTGCTCTCCTGCTTTCATTGAAATTAGGAGGGAGTGAGTTCATGGTGTGTGTGTGTGTGTGTGTGTACTTGTGTACATGTGTCTATTTTCTGCTAGTTTTGAAAAGCAAATACCAGAACACATAAGGAAATGCTCGTTGTGGAACATTTGAAGGACTATTTTATGAATTTTTTTATTGCCCATAAACTTAAGATTTAAGGACATGAATCTAATATTAATTCATTTTTCACAATCACATTTAAAGAACACAGTACCTCTGGTTGTACTTTAAAAGACAGGTAGAGACATGCAGATGCTTGAATCCCGTTTAGTTGGGTTCAGGAACATTTTCATTGAGGGAATATTGTTAGGATGTTCTCAAGTGCCTTTTAGAAGCATTACTTTGATGTTAAGTTTCATGATTTTTTGTGATTTGAACAAACTTTGCTACACTCCACTGCTTTGGGGGAACATGCTTCTTTTCTTAGATGGTTCCTTTCTGTTGCAACTGATAGTATTTCAGTTTTCTTTGCTGGGAGCTGGTCATGAAAGGCCTAAAACTTCCCTAACTTAGATAACAGAACAGGTGACAATGCTCTTTAGTTAATTATTACACTGGCCTTTACACAGCTATTTGCAACTAATTATTATAGTTCATTGTTAATTATTAATTACAAATAATTATTTGTTAATTATTACAATGGCCTATTCACAGCTATTTGTAACTATTGGTATCAGGGAATTTCCAGTCTTTTTTTTTTTTTTTTTTAGTTTTTTGAGACATTGTTTCTCTGTGTAACCCTGGCTGTCCTGGAACTCTCTCTGTAGACGAGACTAGCCTTGAACTCAGAAATCCATATGCCTCTGCTTCCCAAGTGCTAGGATTAAAGGCATGTGCCACACTGCCAGGCTCATAGTCATTTTCATAGAAAGGGTTTTATGCATTTGTTCATTCATTTTTCCCACTAGTTCTTGAATCGTTCATGGGATTATTGTTGTTTATCTGTTTGTTTTTTCTCAAATGTTTTAGTTTTTTATCTTACTATGCATTTTCAGAATCATAACTTCTACTCAGTATGAAGTACACACAAATTCCCTACTGCAACAAGCCTCCTCCTTACCGCTGGCATGACCTCTCCCATCAGCTTGNCATTCATTTTTCCCACTAGTTCTTGAATCGTTCATGGGATTATTGTTGTTTATCTGTTTGTTTTTTCTCAAATGTTTTAGTTTTTTATCTTACTATGCATTTTCAGAATCATAACTTCTACTCAGTATGAAGTACACACAAATTCCCTACTGCAACAAGCCTCCTCCTTACCGCTGGCATGACCTCTCCCATCAGCTTGATTACATTCCTCCTTGTAGCTTTCCAGCACTGACTATTAAACATTTTCATCAATCATTTCTTGATTTGGGAAGGCCTAACTCTGTGTGGTCGAAGTATTTAGGGATACGCAATAAACATGTCATATTACACCAAGAAAGGAAGGCATGATAAACGAAATTAATGACTTTGATGACGTCCACCTTGGTAAATCAGTGATGTTTTGTTTGGGTTACTAAGAGGAAAATGAGTATGGGTTGTGTACAGTAATAAACAGAGATGACTCAAAATCAGCTGCAACACTAAAAGCTCCCCCTGACAAGGTGATGGCTACAACCATAGAGCTCTCTGCAAAACTTGAAGGCAGAATCACTGTGTCAGAATCTCTTCATACCTGAATCTCAGGTCTGCAACTTGTGTTTCTTTCTTTGTTTGCTTTTGACAGCTTTTTCCTCCTTTTGGAAAGCTAGAGAAAAATATTAGAGATATTTCTAAGTTTATACTTTCCTAGATATGTGACCTATCTTTCATTTGCTCCCTGTGTCATGGGATCCTCCTCCCTTCATCCTCCTGCCTTCGCCTCCCTTTCTTCAATCCTGATGTGAGAGCTTCAATTGGGAAAACATTTTTTTTTTCAACTTTTATTAGATATTTTCTTCATTTACATTTCAAGTGTTATCCAGAAAGTTCCCTATATCCTCCCCCCTCCCGGCCCTGCTACCCTACCCACCCGCTCCCAACCCCGGGCCCCGGCGTTCCCCTGTATTGGGGCATAAAAAGTCTGCATAACCAAGGGGCCTCTCTTCCCACTGATGGCCAACTAGGCCATCCTCTTCTATATATGCAGCTAGAGACACAAGCCCAGGGGGGAACTAGTTAGTTCATGGTTGTTCTTCCACCTATAGGGTTGAAGACCCCTTTAGCTCCTTGGGTACTTTCTCTAGNCATTCATTTTTCCCACTAGTTCTTGAATCGTTCATGGGATTATTGTTGTTTATCTGTTTGTTTTTTCTCAAATGTTTTAGTTTTTTATCTTACTATGCATTTTCAGAATCATAACTTCTACTCAGTATGAAGTACACACAAATTCCCTACTGCAACAAGCCTCCTCCTTACCGCTGGCATGACCTCTCCCATCAGCTTGTTTACATTCCTCCTTGTAGCTTTCCAGCACTGACTATTAAACATTTTCATCAATCATTTCTTGATTTGGGAAGGCCTAACTCTGTGTGGTTGAAGTATTTAGGGATACGCAATAAACATGTCATATTACACCAAGAAAGGAAGGCATGATAAACGAAATTAATGACTTTGATGACGTCCACCTTGGTAAATCAGTGATGTTTTGTTTGGGTTACTAAGAGGAAAATGAGTATGGGTTGTGTACAGTAATAAACAGAGATGACTCAAAATCAGCTGCAACACTAAAAGCTCCCCCTGACAAGGTGATGGCTACAACGATAGAGCTCTCTGCAAAACTTGAAGGCAGAATCACTGTGTCAGAATCTCTTCATACCTGAATCTCAGGTCTGCAACTTGTGTTTCTTTCTTTGTTTGCTTTTGACAGCTTTTTCCTCCTTTTGGAAAGCTAGAGAAAAATATTAGAGATATTTCTAAGTTTATACTTTCCTAGATATGTGACCTATCTTTCATTTGCTCCCTGTGTCATGGGATCCTCCTCCCTTCATCCTCCTGCCTTCGCCTCCCTTTCTTCAATCCTGATGTGAGAGCTTCAATTGGGAAAACATTTTTATTGGATATTTTATGTATTTACATTTCAAATGTTATCTCCTTAGGAGGAAACTGTTTTAGAGAAATTTTGTTTAAAGTGCCCAGCCTATTCATCAAATCTCGTATGCTCTGCTCCTGAGTATTTTTTTGTAGGGGGAAAACTACATATTGTTCTTTGATTCACATTCACAAACATGTTTTGTCACACACATACACATATGACTTGTTTCTTTGCAATAAAGAGCATACTCAAAAGTATATGTATATTAAACTAGCTACTCAATTTCTTTCACTTTTGTAGCGATCCACCCATTTCTTTTTATCACACCCTTTGTGTACTTTTCATGATATAGTTATTATGCTCAAAACTCAAAAAGAAACACAAATCCATTGCACATTTCATGCTAAGAATCATATACATTTTATTGTTGACATCTTAAAAGGAACAGGAGGGGAACACACCCCTGAACCTCTATTCAACCATTTATTTGTTCTCCAAAATCTTTTGTCCTACAACAGCTATTCCAATTTATTTCTCTTTCAGTTCAAATTCCTCTAAACTTACTTGGCCTTTAACAGAAATATAAAGCCCTTTTCTCTAATCGTTCAGTAATTCAACCTTTCTTTCTATAATCATTGGATTAAACACCTATGTATACCCATTACAGAAAGTCATAATTAAACATTCTAAATCAGACTTATATAATCATTATTAAGAGTTATAAATAGAAAGTGAAAAACTTTGAAGCTACAAAGTGATGTTGAGTATAATTATAGTGCATTCTCTCCATTCATAAAATTGTCAAAAATAAAAACAAATCTATTGCATATAAGTTGAGATCTTATTTTAACTGAAACTTAGCAGACTCCATGTAACACAGTTGTTCTCCTTAAATAGATGTGAATTAAGTTATACAGCATTTCCCCAAGGACTAACATCTGAAGATAATTTAATTGTTTAGTGTGTGTGTGTGTGTGTGTGTGTGTGTGTGTGTGTGTGTGTGCGCGTGTGTGCATGCATGGAAGCATGAGGCCATGAGTGCAATTGCCCATGGGGTCAGAAAAGAGTGTTAGATCTCCTGGACCTGGAGTCACAGGAAGTTTTGGACCAATCAGTATGGATGCTGGGAACTGAGCATCAAGGTCTGGGCATGCTCTTCACTGCTGGCACATATCAGCAGCATAATCAGGAAAATGTCTTCATAACAAACAACCAAACACAAACACACATACAAAAAGATATTCAAAAGAAAATTATAGCTATATGTGTGGTTTCATTCAACTACAAAGAGAAAATATTTGAGATTAACTCCGTAGGAAATTTGTGTTGATTTGCCTGGATGGACGGAGAAATGCATATATATATCTATGGAACAAGGGGAACAAATATATTTATCCATTCCCTAGTTTGTTAAACAATTGGTTCACTAATATTTCTTATGCTAGATGGGTGAGGATAGCTTACAGAAGCATGAGTAATTCACTCATGCTTCAGACAAAGCCCATCCCAGCATGAACAACCTATGTCATTGTAATCCTTGGGCAACTTGCAGGAAAATCTACTCAGAAGGCTTAATTTCCCAACCATCATTTATTGCTTACATAAACAAGAGAAGGAATGCTTGAATCATATAAAATTCTTGATTCAAGCTTCCTATGAAACAAGAGCTTTATGGTATCCTGACTTCTTTCAATAGAGTTGTATCAACCAAAAGTATCATATATTCAATAATTTAATAGTTTATCACATATGTCATTGAGCAATGATTCTTAGTCTGGAATTTTTGCTACTGATACTTGGATAGATACACCTAATGATACTAATAATATAATATAAATGTGAAAAAACAAACCAGAACAGAACAAATCCAGCAGACAATCAGAATGATAAAATAAGGAGCTTAAAAAAACCCTATCCTTATTTACCTATAGACAGCTACCTATGTGAATTGAGTTTTTAGTCCCTTCTTAATTCTAAGAAGCTGCAACAGCTCCACTTGCCTGTGCTAGCTCCAAAGCCATCCTGGCATACATACCTCCTCCCAGGACTAATCTAATTCCCAGGCTTTTAGAGCTCACTGGCCTCATACTGCCTCAACTTGTCTTTTTAAGACTACGAGACCTCTCTCCACTTTTTTGCTACCTCTGCCACACTCCAGACAACCCT
>LR749491.1:2511616-2557047 GCA_902729485.2 Mus minutoides | reverse complement strand
CGGGTGCACAGGTGCAAAGTGAAATTCTTACCACAAACACTTGGCAGTGAGCTGCATCTCAATCCATCAACTAACCCACAAACTCTTGGCAGTGAGCTATAGCAGTTGGCAAATACATGCATTCAAAGAACAGTAGGGGCAAGCACACAGATTCAAGAAATGTTCAGGCTATTATATTTAGCTATGTAAAGGCTTTCTAATAATAATGAAATCTCTTTCCCAGTTTCCGGGTCTTTGAGACCTGTTACATTTTCTCAGGATCTTTCATGTCCTTTTCTTTTTTTTTTTCCCTTGTTCTGGTCATCCCCACTCGCTCTGCTCGACCCGTTCGCTCCAGGCTGGCTCCGCGCACTCTCTGCTTGCTCTGGTTGGCCCCACCATCTCCAGCCGGCCCCATTCGGCTCTTCTTGCTCCGGCCAGCCCTGCTTGTTCTGGATAGCCTCCCTCACTCCAGACAGCCTCACTCCCTCTGGTTGGTCTCTCTGGTCCAAGGATTCGTTTATTATTATTCTTCATAAGTATGCTGTAGCTGACTTCAGACACACCAGAGGAGGGCATCAGATCTCATTAAGGGTGGTTGTAAGCCACCATGTGGTTGCTGGGATTTGAACTCATCACCTTCAGAAGAGCAGTCGGGTGCTCTTACCCACTGTGCCATCTCACCAGGCCAATGTCCTTATTTTCTTATTTGATCTCTATTTTTATAATAATAATTGGAGGTATCATATATCAAACACAATTTTATCATAAATAACAAAGTAAATATCAAAATTTCTAGCTGAGGGGCATAAAGAGGAAGTTAAAAACAATTTTGGAAACATGCCTAAAGAAAGCACCACCCTCAAGATAACCATTTTGCAAAAGCCCATAATTTATTACATTTTGTATGATAGAGTTAGAATAAATGATCTATCACATTAAGGTATAGCTCATATCTTAACATGAATAGCATGTTGCCATACACTGGCCCTCTAGTGTAATTGTTCCTATCTGGCATCTTGCTCTGATATCAAAAACACTTGATCTCATTTTTGCTATTATTGGTCCATAATTTGTATGCATTGCTGGTGTTAATAGATCCATGTCTTTAGGAACTAATAAAGGTGACATATCAAAGAAAATTTTAATTATTCTAATTTTACTGACAGAGGTGGAATTATGTTTCTATATACAGTTTAAAATAATTAAGCAGAAATTTTTATATAAAATGTTTATAAATTTGAAATATGAATACATGAATTGATCTACAAAAGGAGGCAGAAAGAGAAATAAAACATTTACAAGAATATAGTTACAGAATACACCTGAATATGGAAAGAAATAGTCAGGAAAGAACTCCCTTAAATATACCTGTTTGAGGTAGTTATTCAGCAAAGAGAACTCTTGGATATAATTTAGTGCATGTTAATTTGAGAACTTAGAGGCTGGTTCAGTTCTGTTTGATTATTTAACCAAAGATTTCTATATGTGTGAAGAAGAGAATGCATCTGTCAGAAGATACACATGTTAGAAGAACTTGTAGGAATCAGTTATTTATTTCAAACATAAGGGTACAGAGATTAAAACTTTGTCACCAGCCTTTGGGCAAGAGCTTTTACTCTCTGAGCCATGCCACTGAGCCTATATCTTTTATAAATAGGTCATTTCAGTACTTCAATAATGAGATCTCAAAACAAGTTGACCATCACCATCTAAGCATTCATTTCCCACTTATCATTCTGTGATTATTATAAGACTTTGGCAGGTTTACATTTGCCTATTATTCATGAAGTCACTAGATAGATCACTATTTTGTCATCTCTTCCAGGTTTTTATTTTTTTTATAGATAAACACAGAAAACTTGTGTAAAATCCAGATTGAAAAAAATTGAGATGAGTCACAGATATTTTAGTGTCACCTCATATTCCAAAGGATTTCCCAAAAGTTATGGTCTATTTAGGATAAAGAACCAGAAGGTACATTGTGAAAAATGGGCTCAGAATTTTAACATCAGTGTTTTTCAAGTTTCGGGGAGAAGAGTCTGACATGCAGTCTTGGAAATGGCAGTAACACTAACTACAGCTCCCCAAGTGAAGTGAGACTCTGTGTATAAGCAAATACCTCATAGTGTACTGTATCTAAGCTTGATAGTCTGCAGTGTAGGTGTAGCTGACATATTGACTTACAATGACTTCCAATTAGGATGGTGTTATCAGGATGTAGTCTTATATATTAAAAAAATATTGATTAATATTATCACCTAGCCTAGACTACCTGCAATGTGGGTTGAGAAACATATTCTAGAGAAGCAGACTTATGGTCAGTCGTGATCATTTTGAAAACAGAGAAAGCAGCAGCTATCAGCCACAACATGCATTTTCAGGTCACTTTGATCTGACCTCTATCTGTTTGCTCACAACCACATAGGATTTACACATGTTGATATCTTAATCTGCTCATAAATGGAAAAAAAGCATCTACAAATCCACTTATTTCTTAAAACAATGGAAAAGGTGTTATGATTCTGGTGTTACTTAAGCATAGATTTTATAAATGCAAACTAAATACTCCCAATCTTCCATATTTTGTCAATCATAAAAACTTTCAAGACAAACTAATAAACAAACATTTGACCAGTAAGTTTCTTACTCAGAAACCACTTATTCCCCAAAGAATGGTTTGGGGAATTCACTGTAAATATTCCTATACTAGATTGTTTGAGCTCATGTCTTTAAATATTGATGCTGGTATTCAGAGTGCACAATACAAACTATAGCATTATGTATTCAATAAAAGTTTAGTAAATAAATAGATAAATAATGAATGTGTCTTTTGATCTTGAGTTCTTTGCATGACCCCTGATAGCTCAACTTATAATGAATTTGCAGAGTTGCAGAAAGAACTTTGTAAATGTTGACACACTAGGGCTACCATGGCTATATCCTTTAGGTGTTTTAACTTTTTCTATTAAATAATGGATATGTTATATATAAAATATGCATGGTAAGTAACAAAAATA
This sequence comes from Mus minutoides, assembly GCA_902729485.2. Taxonomy (NCBI): domain Eukaryota; kingdom Metazoa; phylum Chordata; class Mammalia; order Rodentia; family Muridae; genus Mus; species Mus minutoides. The sequence continues at coordinate 2,554,048 of LR749491.1, read as the reverse complement.
TAGTTGATAACTACCATTTTCCTTTTAAAGTATGTGTATCCATGACAATGAGCTTGTGTGTAGGCTTCATTATCTCATTCCCACATCAAGAATATTTTGAAATATTAACATAGAAAATCATGAGCTTTCAAAATGCAGGATCGAGATAAAGGGCGTTTTTAATTGTTCATTCTGTTCAGAGAGTCATCTCCCGTGCCAAGGTGTTTGAGGCTATTCTCTATTTTCTCTTCTATCAGGCTCAATATATTCAGTTTGTTGCTAAAGCTTTTGGTCTACTTGGAGTGGAGTTTGTACAGGGTGATACGGTTCTATTTGCATTTGCCTATAATCAGACATCCAGTTAGACTAGAATGATTTGTTGAAAAAGCTTTCTTCTTTTCTACTGTGTATTTAAGAATTCTTTATTAAGTATCAGTTGTCCATAGATATATAGACACATGTCTATAATATATGGGTTTAAGACTGGGATTTTGATTTGCTTTTATTGATTAAACTGTCTGTTTTCATAGCAATATCATTTGTTTTTTGTTATTACTAGAGCTCTGTAGCACATCTTGAAATCATGAATAGGGATATGTCCAGCAGTTCCTTTATTGAGAATGGCTAAATTGTGGTACACATTATATAATAGATTGTTATTCAGCAGTTAAAAATAATATCATGATATTTGCAGGCAAATGGATGGAGCAACAAAAATATCATCTTGAGTGACGTAAGCCAGACCTAGAAAGACAAACATGGTATGTACTCACTTATATGTGGACATTAGCTATTAAGTAAAGGATAATCATACTACAATTCACAAACTCAGAGATCTTAAGCAACAAAGAGGCCTCAAGGAAAATACAGATTCTAAACTGGTCATCTTCTTTAGTCAGGAAAGTTTTTCTGTGGTTGGACTGGAACATCAACCCATCCACAAAACTTTCCATCTACAAAGGGTCCTGCTTAAAGTTGTTCTAGGTAAATGTTAGCACAGAATCTGAGGGAGTCATCAACCAATGAAGGTTCCAATGTGATGACCATGCCTGTTCCAATGTGATGACCATGGCTGATACCTGAATCACCATTAAGCAGTGGCTGGCTAGCCAGAGACCAAGGGTAGCAAAAGACCACTGTTTGACTCAACTGTCTGAAGCGATGTCCCAGTGATATTTATGATAAACATTGGCAAATAGCAGTCATTTTGATAACAAAGAAAGTGCCCCATCTCTGAGAGAGGCTCACTCATCTCTGCACAGTCATTAGTTACCTGTAGTTCTTTGTGTGAGGGTGGAACATCACAAACATTTTCCACTTTAATGTTAACATTTGTATTGATATTGCAGCTTCGTGGTCTTGTTTATATAATATAATATAATATAATATATAATAGAACAACAGAGAAAATTCCTTGTAAATTTAGGCAGTCAATATGAGAATTAAAATAGAATACTAAATAGCATCAACCTTTACAAGAAGGCAGGATTGAGAAAGGAAAAGAGCTGGTGAGAACAGAGCAAGAAAAAAATGCCATTATATCAATAGTTAAATGGCAGAGCATTAGACTAAATAATTACAATACTTTAATTTTGAAAATATATCTCCAGTGCAATCATTGTTATATAGTAGCACTAGGCATGCTAATGTGATAGGGAGACATTTTGCAGGATCCTACCCCGCTAGATAAAAAATCTAGACAAAACTTATGTAGAGAAGGAAAATGATCCTTTCTGCAGATTGGATACCTTATTTGTTGTCCAATGAAGAGTAATTGGCACTAAAATCATACACCTGCAAAGAATAAGAACAGTCTTAAAGTGGTATGTATATGTTTATGAAACATATACATATATCTGTAACAATCACACAATAATAATCAAAGAAACACAAGCCATCCATATGAGAGTGGCTGGACTGTTAAGAGAGAGGGTACCTTTGAGTGTTTGGAATGAGGAAAGCAGGAAGGGAAATGATGAAATTCTTCTCCAAATAAAATATACATTTTAAATGTATTTTTAAAATTAAATAATAAAATGAAACGTATATAATAGAGGCAAATGTCCTCTAACAACTCAAAATATATTTTGTTCTTTTTTTATACAGTAAAGAGAATATAAATACAATATGGGTTCAACAAATAGCAAAACTTTAAAACATACTGAAATGCCGGGCGGTGGTGGCGCACGCCTTTAATCCCAACATTCGGGAGGCAGAGGCAGGTGGATTTCTGAGTTCGAGGCCAGCCTGGTCTACAAAGTGAGTACCAGGACAGCCAGGGCTATACAGAGAAACCCTGTCTCAAAATACCAAAAAAAAAAAAAAAAAAAAAAAAAAAAAAAAAAAAAAAAAAAAAAAAAAAAAAAAAAAAAAAAAAAAAAAAAAAAAAAAAAAAAAAAAAAATAAAAAAAAAAAAAAAAAAAAAAAAAAAAAAAAGAAAAAGAAAAAAAAAGAAAAAAAAAACATACTGAAATGTCAAGGCTCTATGACATATTGTAGTTATGAATAGAAAATTAATGACATTGAAGGAAATTTGACAATGACAACCTGATTATGTTGTTATCAACTATATTATCATAGTATCAGAATTACATCTTAGTAAATGTGAAACCACAAAGATAAACATAGGCACTAGTTTAGTCTCAGTAGTATTATATAGAGGATTAGAAAAATAAACATCATTCAAATGGCTACCAACATTTGCCTTACTAGAAAAAGGTACATTTACATAGAAACATAGCACAGATTAAAAATGATACAGCTACCTTTGAGTAATAATTAGACTCTATGTTATCAACAAGAATAAATATCAAAAAAGGTATGTATATTTCTGTATGAAGGAAATTAACTCATACATATGTCGTTAAACACAAAACATTACCCTCCCATACACACACACACACACACACACACACACACACACACACACACAGAGACTCACACACTTGCAAACTTAAAGTCATTGGAAGTATACTTCAAATTATTCATATGGTAAATCTTAAAAAGAGAGCAATGTAGAATAAGAACTATAGAGAATGGGACAGAAGAGAAACAGTAACCTCAAAAACAATAACGGTTTACTGATGCTGAAGGTACAGATAGAATTATGTTATATATAATACATCAAAGAAGTATTTGAGTCAGATTTTGGTATAAGATAAATATGATTTTTATAAGTTTACAACACATTTGCATATATAAACACACAATTCTGGTGAGTTTTCATATAGTATCGATGACATGTATTGTCTAGTGGAATAGATTCTAAGAACAAAATCCAATGTTACAAATAAAACATATTTACTATTTCAAATAAAGCTATATGGCAACCCAAAGCAGCGTTTAAATGAATTAAAAAAACAAGGTTTAAATTAGGACAAGATTTAATAGCATCAAATGTTTATGGTTAATAGTAAGATATATTTTAATCAGATACTGGCTATCAAACATAGCTAGAGACTTTAGTACGCATCTCTCATAACTGGGCAGGTAGTCCAGACAAAATCTGAACAGAGAAATATTGAAGCTTGTACCCAACATTACCTGTAGGAGTTCCCTGGTAGAATGTTTAGGGTTTGTGGTGTGTGATTGTGTGTGTGTGTGTGTGTGTGTGTGTGTGTGTGTGTGTGTGTGTATGTGTATTCATCTAAAAATAATTATACCTCAATTATCTCCATTGCAATTTGTATCCCTCATTAATCTTCTTAAGTTGTCTTATTGCTCTAACTAAAACTTCAAGTACTATATTGAGTATATATAGAGTATGTAATTTTGTCCTTTCTGCTGAGTTTTGTGGAATTGCTTTGAGTTTCTCTCCATTTAAGATATTCTTGGCTATTGGGTTGTTGTAAATTTCCTTTATAATATTTACATATGTCCCTTGTGTTCAAGATTCCTCCATGACTTTTGTGAAGAAGTGGGTCTTAGACTTTGCCAAAGGTCTTTAGGTATCTAATGAGTTGATCATGTATGTTTTATTTTCTTTCAGTATATTTATATGGTGTATTATGACATTCATAAACTGAATCTCATCTCTGCATCTTTGGGATGAATCCTATTTGATCTCTCTCTCTCTCTCTCTCTCTCTCTCTCTTGCCCTCTTACTCTCTCTCTTTTACACTTGCTCTAGCTCTCACGCTTTTTCTCACTTTTACTTTCTTGTTCTTCTTCACTCTCTCTTTTCCTATTCATCATTGTTTCTCTGTGTGTTATATCTCATTTCAGCTAATAATTTTATATCAACACCTATATAAATAAATAAGATAATTAAGATATAAAACAGTTCTTTTTCCAGAAATAAAAGAGCATACATTATGTAGCAAATGTTAGGGGAGTGTTAATTACTGTCATTAGTTTAAAGATATGACAAGACTCTCTGTATAAAAGGATTTATTTCATCACACCATTAAGTAAGCAGTCATGTAAGAGAAGCTAGCAGTAAAATTGTTAGTAATATTCTAATGATTATGCAGAAATAATGTATAATGAACAATACCCATGGTGGGAGTTTAAGGAGGTATAAGAAGCTTAAAACATTAAATGGAGTCATAATTTAAAATCTAGATTCAGAGTAGAAGTAAAATGAATCAAAAACATTTAAACTCTAAGAGAATGATATTGTCACAACTGATACATAATATTTAGGAATCTGTTAAATGTAAAAACAACCTAGTTAGCCATTTTGAGTCTGGCAGGCATAGATAGAAAGTGACTTTCCAGTAGTCTAAGTGGGAGAGCAGAGTAAGGCTGCCACATTAAGAGAGAACATAGGAGACCCCACGGACACATGGAATCTGAGTAAAAGGCTTAAACAATAAAGCAAAAGTGTGTCAATGGTTTGGAAGATAATCGAGTTCTAACATAGAAATTCTTCCTATGTATGCCAACAATAAAAAATGCAACAACGACAACAACAAAAATGAATGTCAACAGGTTCTTTGTTCAGGCAAAAAAATGTACAAAATCAACAAGAACATGTAAATGTGCAATAATTCTTAATGTAGGTTGCATTTCATAAGTAATTAAAAGTACTTCTATAGGAATTCATGGCTGTATACATTCTTCGGCTTAAAGAAATGCCATGGAACAACTCAGGGTCATCACATGGGGCAAATTGCATTCACATCATAATCTTTGAGTGTGATTTCTCTGTTTAAGTATGGAGCTTGAATTTATTAACAAAAATTCTTAGGTTCTGTTCTGTCATAAAAGAAAAAGTACAGATTGCTAGAACTGAAATATTAGTGAGTAACAACCTTATGAAGTAAGAATATTCTGTCTCTTGAGCACCTATTGAACAATTTTCTACATGATGTTTCTGTTGCCCTCTTCTTCAAAGGTCAGGATCATGAGGCTATCTGGAGCAGCACAGTACTCTGCTGATAAAAAGTGTTAGATTAATGAATGACACTTCTGAGAATAGATTTTAAATATTTATTGAAGATCACAGGCCTCTATGCAACTTTTATAGGACATTCTTCTATATCACTAGTCACAAAGTCTATCTACATATCTACCTTTTGATTGCTAAATGTTCATGTGCTTAAATTTTTGAGCTGCTTCATTGTGTTTCTATTAGATACATCTCATTTGTTAAGTCCTTAGATTATAGTAAGTTGTAAAACATGTATTATATTCTCTAGTTAATTTACATGGTAATTACATTAAAATCAATTAATTTTCCTACTAGGATAAAGATCTCTATTTATTTTCCTGTTCCTTTTCTATTTTTCCATGAGCTGATTCTTGCTGTAGAGTACTGTGTAAATGTAGTGTAAGTAACTGTAGTAAAGATGAGATGTAATAGCCACCATTAAAACCACTACTCAGATTAATGAGACAAAACTATTAACTCTAATCCTACCTGAATTTGAAAACATCACATTTAAGAGAACTCAATTTCTTTTTAAGATGCAAAAGTTACAGATTTTCAATGAATAATGTGAATGCATATAAAATTAACTCCTTTTATTATATGAAAAATAAAAGTATTTCTTTCCTTGTGGGAAAAACAGTAGTAGTTGAGTTCGTATATATGAAATAGGTATGTCAAGTCATGAATAATAGCTATGAAATTGTAGTCCAGTTCATTTGTTATTTCCAATATCATGTCACGGTATCAAGAAATTACTTGGACACATCTGATTTAAGAAAGCTGAAACTTGTTTTACTGTATGAACTGGCTATTTCACTGTTTGAGTATATTTCAAGGAAAAATAAAATTAACAAAGAAAAAAGACATGAACATATAAGGAAGCTACCTGAACACCCATGTTTATCACAGTACTATTATCAGTAGTCAAGGCATAGGATGTATATATGTTTTTATCAATAGTTGGATGGGCAAAGACATACAGCACACATAGAGATAGATTGATGATAGATAGATAGATAGATAGATAGATAGATAGATAGATAGATTAGTCATTTGACTCTTTTAATTACAGTTCCAAGAATTTTATGTCTGTTTCTAACCCCTGTATCCACTTTGAGAACCACAACACACACAGACACACACACACACACACACACACACACACACACACACACACACACAAATACACAAATACACTCATATAGAAAAGAACAGAATAATAACAATAATATTAGTAAAAGTAAATACAAGGAGGGCCAAAGGGGGAATACAGTCTACCTGGGAAGAGGAAATAGCATAGATTTTGCCCATAGACTGGAGGTGGTTGAGGATGATCACAGGAGGAATCAGGTATATTGGGAAGGGAATGGGAGAGAGTACTGGGAGAAACAACTGGATTTTACTAGGCATTAAATAGCCTATATAGAAACCTAGAGCAACTGAAACTGTCTGGAATCAAAGAGGGAACACCTAACAGACACCCAGTAATGAGGGATACAGAGCTTGGACCATCTTCTGTAACCAGGCAATGTTTCTAGTGTAGGGATTGGGGTACCAACTCAGACACAAATCCTTTAATCTGCAATTAGTACTGCCTGAAAGATGTTTTTAGGTAAAGGTGGCACAGAACTTGTGGGAGAGGCCAACAAATGACTAATCCGGCTTCAGACCAATGGCACAAGAGGGTGCCCAAGCTTTATACTCCTTAGAGGATCAGACACCAGATACTGGATAGGGCAGAGATCTAAGATTGAACCAAGCATGACTGGAAAAGAAAACGCAATAAATGATCCTTTATGATATTCTGCTATCCAGAGTCTAACAAGTCTAACATAGTTGTCATCAGAGAGGTTTCATCCAGCAACTGATGGGAGCAGATCCAGAGAGCATAGGTAATTCTTCCTAAGAACAGGGGGGAGAATTATAGAAGCTAGAGGGTTCAAGGACATCACAAAATCAGGGAATCAACTAATTGGATCTCACAGGGTCTCAGAGAGAATGAACTGGCAATCATGGAGACTACATAGGTCAGAGTAATAAAAACTGACTTAACTTAACATATGTTAAGTTTGTGTAGCTTGACGTTCTTTTATTACTCCTAACAGTGGGATCGGGGGCTCTCTGACTCTTGTGTCTGTTTTGAGGACCTTTCTCCCTACTGAGTTGCCTAGACCAGTCTTAATATGACAGAAGGTACCTAGTCTTATTATAAAGTGTTATATAAAATTAAGGTGATATTCCTGGTAGACCTGCCTCTTTCTGGAGGGAAACAGAGGAGGCATTAATCTAGAGGACATAATGAGAGAGGAAGAAGGAGGGGAAACTAATATCTGGATGAACTATATAAGAGAAAAATACATTTTAAAAGTTTAAAAAATGAATTAAGGATAAATTTATTTTTGAACAACTTTTTAGTTTAAAGAAAAACCATAAAATTCATTCAAGCAAAATGCTTGTGTTTACCTTTGAGTGGAGTAAGTCTAAAACCAGAAAAAGATAGAAATCATCCAGTAAGTGGTAAAGAATACTGCTAATTTTAAAAATCAAGTCTGACATTTTTTCCAATGTCTGGGAGCTCTTTGTTCAAGTAAGCTTTAGAATACTGTCAATATTTCATTTCCCTGCAAGGGTGAGAGAGCGAGAGCTGGGAAGTAAATAGTTTGAGTCATTTATCTGTTTTTCAGGCCTTGGTTCAAGTTCAACCAGAGTAGTTAAATTAATGTTTTCTCTTGTTGTCAGGAAGAGTCACAGAGAAAAATTTATTACTTACAGCTTCTATCTAGTGAGCAGTTACTGAATTCAAAGACCAAGAGCACCAGCTTTGGAAAGCTATTTATTCAGTCATGTAGGTCCCTGGAATCCAAATTGATTGTGGAATGGGAACAATGAGGGAATAGAAGGGTGGAAATTATATATTTTAGAGGAATTTACATTAGTATGTATGCAATACAATATCCCCATCATACAGAGTAATAAAAAGTGAATGTCTCTCTGCTATTTCTTTTATGCCTCCCTTGAATATTTTAAAAGGCTAGAGGGAGGTTCAAATCCCATTATACCTAAATTAGAATCCTAGTCTGGGCAAAGAGGAACAAAGTTTAGTTTTCAAAGTCATCAAGACAGGCACAGTTCATGATAAGAAAAAAAAAAGAAAGAAAGAAAGAAAAAAAAAACCCAAAAACGAAACCCAGGACTCAGAGTGAACTCCCTTGTACCTTTATGAACAGAATTGCTGTCTCCTGTGTGTTAGGGTCATGCGTCTGAGTCTTGGCAGGATGCCAGGCTCTGCAGGCTGCTTCACTGCTGCTGAGCAGGGTGATTTATACAAGGGGCATATATCAGTGAGTGGAAGGGAGGCTATAGCACCAGTTAAATGGAAACATCATTCCAAGGCCAAATGTCTAACAATCTAAATATGAGCTGCTTACAACTGGAAGATAAAGCTAAGAACTGGCTTTCTCTGAAGAATCTGCATAAAACCCATGAGCACAGTAATACGTTTATTTCACAAACCTTCATGTGGGTTAGTTTACATAATGTTACAGTTTTTAGGCATTTAGAACTCCTCTACAGTGATGATCCCTGGATAGGTTTATGTCTAGAGATCAGAAATGATCACAATCGGAGTTCCTATCATCAGTACACACTATGATGATGCTGTTTTTAAATGGATGCCAATTTTTTTTTTCATGGCATTGAAAAGTGTTACTCTAGAGAAGTGTCCAGAAATTCTTTATTGTGTAATTGACAGATGGATGTTTTAAATTCATTTTATTAATATTTCCTCTGTTGCCCTGGCAAGGTAAACAAAGAATATGTATCTGATTGAGCCTTTGGCTCACCTATGTAGTCAGGCTAACATGATCTCTTGGATCTGCTGTAAGAAAATTGGCATACACACAATGGTTTAGTGACAACAGAAATGTGAAACTTATTAGAAGATCAGCTTTCCAGCAAATCCAGTGTCCAATGCTCCACTACAATTCACTATGATTCACAGTTAGCTTCATCCACTCAAGTGGTATAGGTGGCAAGTTAGCTCTCCAGAGTCTGCTTTTTAATGGCACCAGAGCAACTTAGAAAGCTTCTTTCTCATGAGATATTCATATCACAGACCACAAATTGTAGTACCATCATCTCATTGACAATTTGTGTACTTGTATGAAATATTTGAAGATCCAGACCATAACTTATATTCCTTTTCTTTGTTTCCCTTATTCATGTCTTCCTATACACAGGTAGAACTGAAAAATAATTATGAGGAGCTATGTCCAGTCATGAAACAAAAGAAGGTAGTTTTCGTGGGGAAGTAAAATCTAGAGAACCAGAGGGCCAAAGGGAGCTCTTCCCTACACTCTGAGAACCAAATTAGCACCATGGGGTCCTGCTCTGCTTATTATTTAGTGAATGTGTTGGTCAATTAGAGGGGTAACAATTAGAGGTAGCCCTTAATATAGTTGAGACAGAAATTATAGAAGTAAGTGTGGTAGGTCTGAGACCTGAGAATTCTTCAGCACTTAACATGTATTAATAGCTGTGAATTTGTTGTTTGTTTGTTTGTTCTTGTATCATCACACCCAAGATTGTTGTATGAGCCCATAGAAACGCAGGAAGGTGAATTCCTAATGCAAGCGAAATAGACTTTTTGACTGGCTAGTCAGCAGAGACCTCATCCAATATTTCCTGTAGGGTACTGAAAGAGCTTCAAGACCACAAAAACATTTTAAAAAGCCAAATACTCTACAATCATTCAATAGTACTGCTAACAATGAGGGGGGGAAGGGGAAGGGGAATTTGGTACTATTCAATGAAACTTTTTTCCACGAACTTTGGTCAGCCTTTGTATTATTTATGACAGTGATCAGAAGGATATAATTTAGCCTACTCCCAAGTTCTTTGAAATATAGTTGGAAGCTTGCCTTGTTTGTTTAAAAGTTAGCATGACAGGATCATTACTTAAAGTGATAATAAAGTTGCTCTATACACACAAGCAGGCATAATTTATGAATGGACACAACTTTTAATTTGATGCTACCTATCAGTTTTTCTTCTGGTCAGAAGCAGACACTGGGTGGAAGATTTTCCTTTCGTGAAGCTTATTCTTGAAAAACGTGATTCATAAATTTTTGAGAAAGATAGTCTTAAATAATGAAACTGGCCAATAGCCTGAGAAAAATATGCATCTGGAGATGAAGAGATTTCAATTGCAAGCTTTATGTGATAAATGTTCTAAGCAAAGTAAGGCCATGAACCTCCCATTCCCTGTGAAAGACTCAGTCAAGTTGAGGGGTACAGTCAAGTCATTTTGCTCAATATGCTAAATTAGGGACCGCAAGAGTTAGTAACACTTTGTAGATCTAACAAGTTCAGGATAATTATCACATTCACTTTTAATATGAAATTTGATTTTAAAGGTGTCCCATTCCTACTCTCATTTTAAAAAGAATTACAATAAAAAGAAATGGGATTTTAAAAGCAAATAAAATGCACACAGCTTTTATAAGTTCTGAGGCCCCAGTGACCAAGGCTCTAAAGAGATTTGCATTTATTAAACCATGGGCCACTGCTCCCAAGTAATTAAAAGGGAATTGCAATATTTAATTGTGTCTCTTAAAGAACATTAGTGGAGATTCATTTCATTACACACAAAATTGCCCCTCAAACCCTCTTTTCTTCCTGTTTTCCAATTCAAAGTACTGGTCCAGGACCCTTCAGTCACTGATTTCATAGAACCTAATAATATATGTATTTTCTGGGGCATTTTTTCTCCCTTCCTGTACACTTCTACACTCTACACATATGTGCTTCTCTTTGTGTGTGTGTGTGTGTTGTGTTATTTTATTGACAATAACTTTTCATACACTATATTTTGAACATGATTGCCCCTCACCCATATCCTCTCACATCCTCCCCATCCCCACACAATGCCTTCTATGCCTTCTTTCTCTTATTAGAAAACAAATAAATGTTAAAAGAAAAATCAGAACATAAGAAACAAAAAAAACCCACAAGAAATACAGAGAGATACAGAGATACAGAGAGAGAGAGAGAGAGAGAGAGAGAGAGAGAGAGAGAGATCCCATAAATACAAAAACTAAAAGCAAAATATACAAGCAAAGGGGCAGTAAAATTGCAAAATAACAATTCCCAAGCAACCAAAAAAAAAAAAAAATGCCATTGAGTTCGATTGGTGTTAACCATCTATTGCTGGGCAGGGAGACTATCTTAAATGGGCCTTGTATTCTCAGTGAGATAGTTTGAGATAACTAATTTTTCTTTGCAAATAAATATCACTTGATGGTAGATACTTGGTTAGGGATAAGCACAGGTATCTCGGTCCTGCTGTCAGTGCTGAAACCCTGCCAAGCTTGAACCTGTCTGGGTTCTGTGCATACTGCCACAGCTCTGTGAGTTCCTTTATGCTTTAGTCCTGTTATAGCTGAAGAGCACTGTCCCCTTGTCCTCTGTTCCCCCTTGCTCTTATAATCATTCTTCCTTCTCTTCCTCACCAGAGCCTTGAGGGGAGGAGTTTGGTGAAGACATCAGTTTAGAACTGAGTGCTTCCACATCTCCCAGTCACTGCATATGATAGTGACTAACTGCGTTAGTTCCCATCTACACAAGTTCTGCCAGCCACATAAATCCCTCTTTCACTCAGCCATATCTCTTTTATTTATCAAAGGATATCAGTATACTTTCAGATACGTGTTATAGTTATTACAGATGGAATTCATTCTAGCTAAGTAAGTCTTTCTGAGATTCTAACCATCATAGATGAGTCTATAAGTTAGGGACAGATTTTTTTGTCAGCAATAACCAAATTTCCGTTGCAACTCCTTCTCTTTTTTTTTTTTTTTTTTTTACATACTGGGTCATTTATACATACTTCCAACAGAAATATATACAAATAGTTTTCCTTTGTTTTCTATGGAACTCAATCTTAAGGATCTATAAAATCCATCATTTTTAAATCTCATTTATCCACACTTATTATTTGAACAAACTAATGGGTTTCAATATGACATTTCATAAATAATACACTTTGATCATCCTCCATCCCCTACTATTATATGTTTCTGCCACTTTGGATTATGCTTCCTTTATTTACTAGCTTTATTATATATATAATGTTTTAAATTAATATTATTTCACATATACATTCATATAAACAAAACATGCAAGGCTAAGTGGAATATGTTTATGGTACACCATATATTATTGGAAAACCAAGCAAGGGGCCCATGCTTGGAAAACATTGATTATCTCCCTCCAACAATCCACTAATTGTGTATAGCCTTTTAGAAGGGGTGGCACCTTGTGAGATATCCTGTACTACACTGACATATCAAATACTGCTTTTGTCATTCAGGTCTTGTTTATATGATATGCTGTTGTGATTTTGTGAATGCCACTTCCCCATCCTATACAGAAAATAGAATTTCTCAGAAGGCATCTTGGTATATCTGGTTCTTAAAATCATTCAGGGCCCTTTTCTGAGGATTTCCATGAGCTGTGAATGTGACAGCCTTTTTACAGAAGTGTTAATTGGAAAGTTGTTCTCTGTATCTCTGTAATAATCTTCATATGCTTCAAAAGAGGGTTCTTTGATTAGGTGTAGGTGCTATATTGATTGGTGGATATAATAATAAGTATTTAGGATGCAGTTAGTAATTATAATGGTTTAGAAAAGATTCAGTGGTCGGTTCTCCTCTAAGGCCAATGACCTCATCAGTCATAAGGTACATGGCTAGAGGAATGTTATGAGACATTAATTTCCTCCTGCTGTGTGGGCCTTAAGACCAATTAATAAGCTGATGGTTTTTCCCAAGATATAAGTGCCTTGCATGATGTCTTGCTATGGTAATAAGTGCTGTGTTTCATAGACATAGCAGATCAGAAATATTGATTGCTTTTCTCACTTGAACCTTACATGGTACCTCTTCACTACTATGAGATCTAGCCTTCCTGAAGATTCTTGTAGGTCAGTTCCCCCAAGTCCTGTGTCCAAAATGTGTGGTTTCTTCAGCAGTAGAGACTGACTTTGTGAAGTCTGTCTTAAATTATGTGTGCTTCTTTTTATATAGAACACACTATTCTATCTAATTTACTTGAAGTCACTAATGCATGTTGTTGAGAGTTGCCATCAGTGTATAGCACAAAACATAGAGCACAGGAAAGATAGATATAGAATGAAACTAAAAAATTATAGGTAGTAGCATTATAAATGTTTTATTTACTCATTTATTCAACCATCCATTTATACAACAATTTTTAAACAATTTTTACTAGATAGTTTTTTCATTTACATTTCAAATGCTATTCTGAAAGTCCCCGATACCCTCCCCCTAGCTCTGCTCCCCAACCCACCCACTCCTGCTTTCTGGCCCTGGCATCCCCTGTACTGGGGCATATAATCTTTGCAAGACCAAGGGCCTCTCTTCCCAATGATAGCCGACTAGGCCATCTTCTGCTACATATGCAGCTAGAGACACGATTATAAGACTGTATTTAACATCAATTGGATATGAAAAGATCATTGCACATAGAAAGTTTTCAGCAGATACTAAAGAGCAATGAGAGAGATGAATAGACAGGTTCAAAAGAAGTAAAATAAGCTATAAACTAATGTGGCCAACAAATTAAGAACTCTCTCCACAATGAATAAACATAGGGACACATAGTGGCCAGACAATTGGTCAAACAATGACTCTGAGCTGGAAGTTCAGGTCAGTCGTAAGTGGATTCATTGCCTCCTTACTCCTTACTTTTCTGTAAACATCTCTCACCTTGAGTCTTTTCAAACAGCATTTGTTCACAATCTTACAACAAATGACAAAGCTTACTTAGTGACAATGACAGTCTTAGAACACAAGTGCAACAATATTTTATTTGTGTGTTTCCACCAGTTATTACATATGGAGGGAGATAAATCACTGCTTATAAAAGAGTATTTTACTGGAAAACTAACATAACCAGAGTATATAAGTTTGTAATAATATATAATAAGCAAATCGAGGAAATATGATAGTTGACATTTTGAAATAACTACTAAGAGACTCTTCATCACAAAAATCTGGGAAACGGTGCCACTACGTGTCATTAGCCATTCTCAGAAGGACACGAGTGGCCTCTGCTTTTCCATAAATGAAAAATTTTGCTGGAAGTCTGCTCAGAGAATATATGCAGAGGTCCAATTATTTGGCATATTTAAGAAACATACAGATTTTAAAAGTGAATATATAGGTACTAATTAAGGGCATTAACTTCTTAAAGGGTAAGAATACAGTAAATTTTCTGTGGCCTTCTACACTCCATGAAACAGAAAATAGTGAGCAAAGGGAAGGGAAATGTCCTGGGCTCCTGAAATATCAATGATAAAATAGATTCCATGGTGCTTTTATATACTTTCTCAATGAGTGGGATCCTTCCTTCCTTCCTTCCTTCCTTCCTTCCTTCCTTCCTTCCTTCCTTCCTTCCTTCTTTCCTTCCTTCCTTCCTTCCTTCCTTCTTTCCTTCCTTCCTTCCTTCCTTCCTTCCTTCCTTCCTTCCTTCCTTCCTTTCTTCCTTCCTTCTTTCCTTCACATACTACTAAATGTTGATGTTTACTTTTTGCTTCTACAATTCATCTTTGGGGAAGATAAATAAAAGTGAAACAAATTCAAAAAACAATACTTGCAAGAAGCAAAGTTTTTCAGATGTCATTGGTTAGCCTGACTTTTTGGCATAATATAAGAAATAAATCTGCTATTTAGTCCATTTACACTTGATCTTAGCCAAAAGGCCAAGAAGTGATATATTTAGTCCATTTAATAAATGGAATCAAGCTGAGCAGAAATAGGACAAACTGGTATTATTATTATTATTACTGCTATTATTATTGGATATTTTATATATTTACATTTCAATTGTTATCCCCTTTTCTGACTTCCCCTCTGCAATCCTCATATCTTATCCCCTCCTCCCACTCCTGCCTGCCCCCACCCCGAGCCTTTACCTACACTGCAGCCTTGAATCTTCACAGGATCAAGGGCCTCCCCTCCCATTGATGTCGAACAAGGTAATCCTCTGCTACATATGCGGCTGGAGCCATGGGTTGCTCCATATGTACTCTGCAGCTGGTGGTTTACTCAAACTGGTCTTTAGAGTGATTCATAATGAGTACTCTATAATTTCCAAATGCAAATATCTAGGTTGTGGAAAGTTTGTCAAGTCCAGAGAAGTATATTGTTGGGGGGAATATAGTTATATAAAGGAGGATCCCAATGCTTCAAACCCCTAGGAATGGTATGGTCTTCAACAAGTCTGAGTATGGTTGTCCCGCTAATCTTCAACTAGAGCCATTGAAGGGGATTGGACCCCATGGAAAGAACAATATCAACTAACTGACCCCCAACCCAGAATTCCCAAGAACTGTATCAGTGGAAGGGGAGACCATTGTTCTATGCAGGCTTGATGGCCCAGAGTAGGGAGATGCTAGAGCCGTGACATTAGAGTGAGTGGGTTGGTGGGGGAGAACCCTCTTAGAGGCAAAGGGGAAGGGGAGGGGATGGGGGCTTGCAGACAGGACACTGGGGAGAAGGACATCGTTTGAAATGTAAGTAAATAAAATAATCAATTAAATATGAAGAAAGTATCAATTACAGGTTCCTCTTCCCAGATGAGTGTAACTTGAGACACTTCCCCTAGAGTCCTTTCCTACCCAGATTAGCAAAATTTCCTCCTCTTTATCCATCATGAGTTTCCAGGCTGTTGCTGACGTGTCCCACCCCTCCCCCCCAAAAGTTAATTCTTCTGTATGTGTGTCTATTATATTTTTATTAGCTACGTTCATTATTTACATTTCAAATGTTATCTGCTTTCCTGGTTGCCCCTCCAAAAACCCCTATCCTATCACCTCACCCCCTGCTCACCAACTTACCCACTCCTGCTTCACCATCCTGGCATTCCCGTGCACTGGGGCATAGACGCTTCATAGGACAAAGGGCTTCTCCTCCCATTGATGTCCAACAAGGCCATCCTCTGCTACATATGTGGTTGGAACCATTGGTCCTTCCATGTGTTGGTCCTTCTTTGATTGATGGTTTAGTCTCCGGAAGCTATGGGACAACTAGTTGGTTCATATTGTTCCTCCTATGAGGCTGAAAACCCTTCAGCACCTTCCGTCCTTTATCTAACTCCTCCACTGGGGACCTGTGCTCAGTCCAATGATTGGCTGCGAGCATCCACCTTTGTATTTGTCAGGCACTGCCAGAGCCTCTCAGGAGAGAGCTTTATCAGGCTGCTGCCAGCAAGCACATGTTGGTATCCACAATAGTGTCTGGGTTTGGTGAGTATATGTGGGATTGATCCCAAGCTGGAGCAGCCCCTGGATGGTCTTTCCTTCATTCTCTGTTCCATACTTTGTCTCTCTATCTCATCCCCTGGGTATTTCATTCCCCCTTCTAAGAAGGAATGAAGTAACCACAATTCGGTCTTCCTTCTTTTAGAGCTTCATGTGGTCTGTGAATTGTATCTTGGGTATTCTGAGCTTCTGGGCTAATACCCACTTATTAGTGAGTACATACCATGTGTGTTCTTTTGTAATTTGGTTACCTCATTCAGGATGATATTTTCTAATTCCATCCATTTCCCTTAAACATTCATGAATGCAATGTTTTAAATAGCTGAGTAGTACTCTATTGTGTATTTAAACAATGTATGCACCACACTTTCTGTATCAATTCCTCTGTCAAGGGACATCTGGGTTCTTTCCAGCTTCTGGCTATTATAAACAAGGCTGCTATGAACATAGTGGAGCATGTGTCCTCATTACATGTTAAAGCATCTTCTGGGTATATGCCCAGGAGTGGTATAGCTGGGTCCTCAGGTAGTACTATGTCCAATTTTCTGAGGAACTGGCAAAGTGATTTTCAGAGTGGTTGTACCAGTTTTCAATTCCCCCCAACAATGGAGGAGTGTTTCTCTTTCTCCACATCCTCACCAGCATCTACTGTCATGTGAGTTTTTGATCTTTGCCATTCTGAGTAGTGTGAGGTGGAATCTCAGGGTTGTTTGATGTTAATTCACTCATGTCAGTTGCTATACTATGATGTTTACTGCAATAAATAGAAATGGAAAACATAAGTTATGAGAGTAAATGCAACTGGAATTGTCGGAATCCATGGTTATATTGAATATATAGAACATTATCTGTAGTTTGTTGTAATGGAGAATTAATCCCAATCAGGAGTTTCTACCCTGTCTTAGATCATTCAGTCCCAGATAAAAGAAGCATAAACTTTTATATTTAAAAGCCCGATACACTAGAGCTCAGAATATATCTATCCTCTATGCTATTAAAATCAACTTCTTCATCAATAACCCCGATTATAACTTGCCATGCTCCACGTGGGCAGCTCTTAATTCCCCTTGGCCAGCCCTCATGACCATGTTTAAAGACTCATCTACCCTATGGCATTTTCTCCTTTCTCTACCTTCTTCTCCCTCCCCTCATGGTGCTGCCTCAGACCCAAGCCTGGGAACCAAAATCCCATCTACCTTTCCTCCCCCCACCTATAGGCTCCCAGCATGTTTATTCAACCAGTAAATTTAAATAGAGAAAGTTATCTGTGGATTCTCTAGTTTCTAGGGACAACCTTAGTGGCCTGGTAGTTAGCATTGCAATACTGAGCAAAGGACTTCAACAGTGGTTGATATATATATATATATATATGGAGGGAAAAAGGTGTCAACTGATGTTGAGCCCTAGGGAAACACCACATTAATAAATTGGAACCTGTATTTAAAAAGAGAAAGAAAGTGGGCATGGTGGTAGGTAAAAGCAGGGCTTTTCCTCCTGTTCCCAAGGTCCTATAATAGTGACTCAGAGCCCCTCTCACTCTATCTCTGTACATATATATACATATATACTTCTACAACTACCTCAAAAAATACTCATCCTTTTTTATTTTTTCTAAGTCCTGCCACATGGCTGGCACCTCTGCTCAGCTGCTATACTTCCCCACTCCTCCAGGTTCCCAGACTAACCCTCTTGCCTCACTCTCTTTCCCATTCCTTCCTTCCTTCTGAACTCTTAGCTTCTAAATATTGCTTTGGCTACAGGCCAAAGAGCTTTGATTGGCAGCTGCTGCATCCATTAATACACAAAAGATTTTCTCTATAGTACTGCATGCCTTTAATCCCAGCCCTTAGAAGCAACCATTACTTAATGTGTTTATATTTTATAGAGTAGTTAGGAAAGTGTTGTGGTCAATCTTATACTACAACATCTACTTTAGTTTCATAATACACTGATTTGTATTATTCACAGCAGATTGTGTCATATATGTATGTTTATTACTTTTTTTTACATTAAAAGAGCTATCTTTCATAATGATGAAATTTATTTGTATTATTATACATTTATAAAGGCTATCAAACAGAAGAATAGTATCTCAATGGGGATTTAATTTATGGCTTTATGAGCTAAGTTTTTTTTTTTTTAGACATGGTTTCTCTGTATAGCTCTGGCTGTCCTGGAACTCACTTTGTAGACAAGGCTGGCCTCAAACTCAGAAATCTGCCTGCCTCTGCCTCCCAAGTGCTGGGATTAAAGGCATGTACCACCATGCCCAGCTATGAGCTAAACTCTCTTAACAAAGTTCACACAGATGCCTTTGGATATCACTTACTGTCCCCTCCCTTTCTCTCTCTCTCATTTCTTCTTGAAGATTTCATAAATTATACCTTGATAATATTCACCCTTTTCCCCAATGTCTCCCAGTTTATATACCCTCATTCCATAATACTGAACTTCATGTCCTCTTAAAAATATATGGAGTCCAATTAAAGTTGGCCTATACTCTTAGGTGTATGCTTATACACAGGATTGTCAAACTATCAGGGGCATGATTTTTAATTAACTATCCATTTCTCAGCAGATGTCATTTACTCCTTAGATGAAAGTGTGACTTCAGTACAACCTCCCCACGCTGTGCTGAGATTTTTGTCACTTTGAGATTTTGTAGGTCTTGCACATGCAATCAGCAATAATTGCAGAACTAAAGGAGAAAAAGAGTCCAAGAGTCAGGGACAGTGAATGAGTAAAAGGAAGCAATGTCTTCCAGACACAGCAAGACAGCGATACAAATGATCTCACAATACTTATGATAGCATTTTGAAAACCTGGGTAAGGTCAAGCCAGACAAAATGCTAGAAGAGAGGGAGGGAAGGAGGGAGAACAAACTCCCATCCCTAGCTGAGAATCTATTGGCACTTCTGGGAAGTGCCAATTTGATTGCTTCTGGCAAGGAGAAGATTGGTGCAGTTCTCAAATCTCAATATAAAAGTTATTTTTTCCCAGTAGACAGTAGCTAACTTAAAGACAATTGGTCAGGATTCAGAGGAAAAGAGACTTTAAGGTTCTAAGGTTGAAGTGGGGCATCCATGACGTCCTATCCTGCCTAGATTCAGCGATTACTGCAGAAATAATAAAAATATTCTCAGAGCCTGAGGTAGAGGATGAATACAGAAAAAAATGTGTTTTCTAGACACACCAGGGCTATTTCACAAACATGACTACTTAATGAAATTGGAGTTATAGGATAAAGAGTTATAAGAAACCAGTTTACTTGAGCAAAAACAAATTCTTTTAGTTCTAAGTTGTTAAGATATCTTTTCAGTGCCTACTATAGGGATGATGAACACTTTACAAAGGTTGTTTCTTCTTATGGTTACATAATTATAACTTTTCAAAGTGGCCTTTCACTTTCTCTCACTGTTAATGTTTAAATGTTGTTTATTTTCTATTATTTTCTTAAATGCATTTTGCATGATATATGTATATATATATATATATATATATATATATATATATTCCCATAAGAAACTAAAACAGTTGTAATTCTGCATTTACATTAAAGTATATAACATGCAAACTTATACTTAATGATTATTTTCATGAAAATATATTCTGAAATATTTTATAATAATTTAATTTATAAATATTATATTCTGATATATTATATTCTGATACTATTCTAATCAAACATATTATGCATTAACCATTTAAATGAATTATTGATAATAAAATTGGCCACATACTGAAACCAAAGATTAATATCTTGATAATACTATTAGACTTTAAGTAGAAGCTATTAGACTTTAAGCAGAAGCAGTTTCAAATGCATATTTTAAAGTATGGAACCTACTTATTTTATCAAAATAAAAATATGATGCTAAAATCAATCATTTACCTTAATGTGGTTCAGCAAGGTCATATCTCCTAGGTATTAATGTAACAAAAAAATCTAGAGAAAAAAAAAAAAGGCTGGCAACTCCAAGATGCTTGCATTTTACAGCTGTCCTTGGTCCCTGTTCTTGGAACAAAGATGGGTGTAAAGAGAGCTGCAGGTGAGCATTGATTAAATGAATGATGGATCGATTTCTTTCCCATTTTTAATTTAGAAGGTAAAACTTTCCATCACAGTTTAAGTTAAAAATTATGGCTGAGATAATAGAGGTCTGAGTCCATTGCAAGTTAAATAGGGAAAAGTTGCTGCTCAAATGTCAAGATATCTTGTGGCCCAAGATGATTAAAACTAAACTGTTTGCTATATGAATCCCAAGGTGCAGCTATATCTCAGATTTGGTGACATTTAGCTAGTGACTTTTCATAGCTTGCTAATAATGTAGACCTGTCCCTATATAAATTTGCACTGACAGAATGCCCATTTGAAGTGTAGTAGTTAATGAGATTTATACTCATCAGATAACACATATTTGAAAAATATTTTTAAAAATCAAGAATGGTGACAAAATATTTCATGTGTTTAACAGACAGTAGCATCATCACAAATTTGATTGCATTTTTTGACATTATAACATTCTTTTGCCTCCCCTTTCTACCCTCTGAAATATTCCATATAACCACCATTTCTTTCTCAAAATGTCATATGCTTTTTTGAAAAACTGTAGCTACACACACACACACACACACACATTCATAAATACATAGATAAAGATGCTTAAATCTGTATGGTTTCAGGGCTGAACAATTGTTATAGGACACCTAACTGGTGTGCTCTTCCCTGAAGACTATTTCTCCCACTCTCAGCCCTCCTTAGTTGTCTGTGGTTCTTTACACAGGGTTATAGCCCTCTGGGATTTCAACTATCTATTTATTTATGTCTATTGTTGTCTTCAATCAGCTCATATTTATGTAGGCATGTTGGGGAGACTTTCTGGGCAAGTTTCTGACATTATTAAAAAATAAAGCTTCTTAATCCCAGCACTCAGGAGGCAGAGGCAGGCGGATTTCTGAGTTCGAGGCCAGCCTGGTCTACAAAGTGAGTTCCAGGACAGCCAGGGCTATACAGAGAAACCCTGTCTTGAAAAACCAAAAATAAATAAATAAATAAATAAATAAATAAATAAATAAATAAATAAATAAATCTTCACAGAAAACTCCCCGATTCACTGGCTCTTATAGTCATTTTGCCCTCTCTTACTCAATGATCTATGACCCTTAGGTTGCGGGAGCATTTTGTAGATCCATTGAGAATAGGCTCCCCAACTATTCATTTTGAATAGTTGTAGATTTCAATGATGGTCTTACTGTTGAAAAGAGAAGGTTCCTTGGTAAGGGATAAAATCTACAGTGATCTGTGGTTACAAAGGTGAATAGTTACAGTGCCATTAGGCATTGTGATGGTTTAGTAAAGTTGTGGGTTTAAGTTCTCCTCCAATTTCATAAAATCGCTTGGTAGCTGGCTGTGTTTCCAATATTAGCCATGATTCTCTCTTGTTGAGGAAGTCTTAAGTTCAATTGGAGAGCTGTTGGTTACCACCTAAGCATGCATGCCATTACTTACACTTAGGGTTATCATGCCTTACTGGTGGTTGGTATGGTTCCTAGAGATAATATCTGGGTAGGAATATTGGTTGTTTTCTCCTTTTTAGGCTTCCCTGGATTCTCCTGTGCCATAAACTCTACTCCTCATGGAGGGTTCATTAAGTTCTGTTCCAGAAGAAGACTTTCTTTACCCTCTTTATGACTAGTATGTTATCTTAAGCAACATAGACTTATTTCCACTAAGTGATGGGGCAATGAAAGGCAATAGAATATTTTCATACTCTCTATACGGTCTGGTCCAAAAACTCAAGAGAGGATTTGCATGCCTGCTGTTTGTTTGCTTATTTTGTGAGATTGTCTTTGGTTCTTCGACATTGTCAGTTCAGATGAGAAAATTTTATTTATACTATATTTATGTACAGGCATATCTGTATTAAAGGATTTTTACAAAGATACTTTATATAATACCTGATCATTTTTAAGAGATCCAGGCTGTCATTTGACCAACATCTCTCCTTTTTTATACATATTCTAACTCCATCCCAACTATAGCACACACACCCCATTTACAGAGTGAAATAGTAATAAAAGTATCTTCCAGCTATAAAATGTAATTACTTTAAAAATTATTAAATTGTATAATAAATAAATAAATAAAGTAAAAAGGAAGAGATAAATGAAAGCAGACAGAAGATTGCCAAACTTCTTTTATAAAGCCAGTAATACTCTAATACCAAAACAAGGTGAAGATACAACAACAACTGAAAAGAAAGCTAGAGGTTAATATCACTGATGAACAGAGACTCAATAATTATCAATAAATGACTGGCAAAGAGAACATAGAATACATCTAGAAGATCATTCTTATTACTAGAGAACTTAAATGCTGGCATGGGTAAAAATACACTAGACAATAACTTTAATAAATATTATAAATGGGCTTAATGAAAAATTACATGATAATCTCAATAGACAAAGCAAAATAATTTGATAAAATCAAATATATTATCATGGTAAAAGCTCCAGAGAATGCAGTGTTAGATGGCATATCCCCCAACCTAATAAAAGCTATATATCAGAAACCAACAGTCAACATCGTCCTAAATAGAGAAATCTTTAAACAATCCTATAGAAGACAGGAATGAGACAGGATGTATTGTACTTTAAATATGAGATTTAAAAAAAATAAGGCAAGAGAAGAAAATTGAAGAGAAACTACAAACACCCCAAATAGTCAAAAATCATCCTGAGCTAGAAAGAAAAATTCTAGAGTCATTATCATTCTGGATTTTAAGGTATGTTACAGACCCATAGAAAGATAATCTGTATAGCACTGATACAAAAGCAGGCATGGGAACTATGGAATAAAACAAAAGACCAAAATGAATATACCTGACTTCATCCATTTAGCATTTCACAAAGATGCCAAAAATATAAACTGAAGATTAGAAAGCATCTTTTTCAAAAGGTTATGGGAAGTATACCTGAGTAAATTGTAGATTCACTTTTAGCTTTTTGAGAATTCTCTACAGATTTCCATAGTGGCTATACTTTGTAATTCCACAAAGACTGAAGGAAGGTATCATTTCCAGTCCCATCCCTCCAACATTTGTTTATAGTTGATTTGTTGATCTTTGATATGCTGATTAGAGCAAGATAGTAACTCAAATTTGTTTCCATTTGCATATACCTAATTGGTAGAAGTAATCCACAATGTCTGAGATAGTTCTTAATTTCTTAAAATTTTGAGAATATTGCTGAAATCTCAGGCCCATTTTTGAATGGGTCATTTTCTATAGATCATGAGGGTTTTTTCAGTTCTTTATATATTATAGATATTAATTATCTGTTATAAGCATAAATAACAAAAATTCAATTATTATCTGAGCTGCTACTTGATTTTCTCCTTACTTATGCAAAAGAGTTTTCATTTTCTGAAGTCCTCATTGTCAAGTGTTGATTGTAGTTATTGGGCAAGTGGGTCACATTCAGAAAGTCCTTCACTATAACATTATCATATAGGATAAGCTTATTTTAAAAACAGTTTTAGTGTTTCTAGTTTCACACTTTGGTTGTATTTCCTGTTGGAAGTATTTAATATGCAAGGTGATAAATATAATACTAACATCATTCTTTTGCACATGGACTTTAAGTTTTTCCATTTGTTGGATTTATTTTCCCAAGTTCATTTGTATGGCATCTTTGCCAAATATTAAATGGACTAGACATCCTGGTCCCCAGACAATTGCTCACACATGTTCATTGCTGCTCTGTTCATAGCATCTAGGAAATGAAAACAACTTCAGTGACCTTCAAGCAGTGAATGAATAATGAAAATCTGATTCATATAAAGTATAGAATACTATTCAAGTCTAACAAAAAATAAAATCATCAATTCTGCAGGAAACTGTACAGAACTAGGAAAGGTCATATTGGATACCATAACCCAAATGCAGTATGACAAATGGCAATTATTCTTTCTCACTGGATGATTCTAAATCCAAATCATCAGGTGTGACTATGTGTCTCTGAGTAACTGAATAATCCAGGAAAGTAATAAGAGACTTCTGCTGATTTCATCCAGTAAGGATTAACAAAGAGAGAATGAGAGAACAATAGGAAAACTTTGTGCACTTTAATGGAAATAACTATAATCTCTTAAGCAACATTTTTTTCAGTCTATATTTTCTATGATACAATTGCACATCCCACCCAAGGTACTTTCTATTCATCACAGAAAAATTAAAAGGACTTCTATGTATTTTGCAACTTCTTTCTAGAGTACTTCCATATATCATATTAATTTTCCATTTTAGAACTAGGCAATCTTAAAAAACATTGAATGATTTGATCAACACAAGAATAGGCTAAAATGTAATATTCTGTAGAAATGAATTTGGCTATTAATTATTATATCTTAATTTAGGTGCTATACTTATTATTCTTTATTACTCTCCCACTAATTATATTTCCAGTAAAAACAGAAAACTACTGTTTTTACTTTATATAAATTTATACCTCAACTTCAGAAAGACAGATACACAAGTAATACATTGTCAGGTGTTACAAAGTACATATAAGTACTGAACTCAGAGAATAGAATTTAAGAAATGAAATAAAGAGTTATTTATTCATCGCTATTCAATAGTTATACTCAACCTTTGTATATGTGAAAAGGCTATTCTTTTAACAATTTTACTATTTGAAAGGATCAGGAATAGCATAAGACACACCAAGACCAAGTTCTCTGTACAAAGATTTATTTGCCCCAGATTGAGAAATGACAGGTAGTAAGAAAAAAAAGGTAGGAGATAAAGGATGAGGAAGAAAATGAAAAGGGTAGAAAGGGGGAGGTGAGGAAGGGATATTTGTCCTGAAGGGACAAAGGACTGCATCTGGATAGAGAGGAGACAGATACAGTCTATAGATAAATGGCAATTTATAAAGGTAAAACGTTTTGTTAGAATCAGTAGGTTTGTTTTGATTGAGAATATTAATTAGGAAAACTAACAGGGGGCTTTTGATTGTTGGACTTCAATACCTTGATAGCTGAACCTTGGTGGTTATTCTCAAGGAAAGGAAGTAGACAAATATTGGAATAGATTTTGGTGGATAGCTTTAGGAATTAATGTAAGTTTACCAAGGAAGAGGGAATGGAGGAAGAGCAAGGAGTGTCAGAGTGATGTTTGCAATGCTTAGACATACTAGAACCCTTCACTGTTTGTTTGTTTGTAAAATGGATACATACTTATCATGACGATCAAAAGTATGTGCAAGTGAAACCCTCTGACCCAGAGTCCCAAAAAAGGGAATATCTGCCATCAAATTTTGTTGCAATCAACAAGGGAGTTCACCTCTTTGGTGAAAGATGGGTGATGTAAATTCAGGTTTGATTAACAGAGTCAACAGTGATTTCTTATTGTGTACTCTGTAAATGAGATTAGTGTTTTGAACAGCTTTACATAGAGAACAAAAACCAATAGTCATTTGGGCAGCTGAAATGCTGGTGCTCCAATCTGTGGCTTGTACACAGACTTCTTTTTCCATCAAGTAAATATGCACTATTTTGATTCAGAGCAATTTGGCATGGTAAATGTTTGTCCTTAAACTGGGAAGATGAGATGAGTCTAGATTAGGGTGTCACCTGGGGAGCTCAATGGGGCTTGTAGAAGGTTGAAGGCTGTTAGATCATGAGCTATCCCACTCCCTTCACCTCTCCCTTTGCCTCCCCATCCCTTCTGTGCGCCTCTCTGTCTCTGTGCTTGTGTGTGTGGCTTCTCTCTCTCTCTCTCTCTCTCTCTCTCTCTCTCTCTCTCTCTCTCTCTTTCTCAAGTTCATAATTTTTTCATTTAATTTTACTATATATCCTTTGCTATAATAAGCTTTGCCACCCCCCCCCCACACACACACACACAACTACAGGACCGTATGTCCATTCCTTGAAACCATGAGCCAAAACTGTTTCTTAACCTCATTGTTTGAGGTAACACATCACAGGAATTGAATCCTGTCTAGAGAGGTGATGATAGAATAATTTTATACAAACATTACACCAAGAACTTTAACATTTTTTTTTATCCTAAGTCACATCATTTGTGTTTATTAAATCCTGATTCAAAGATCCTAAAATTTTTCAAAGTATGTATCAAGGTATGACCCTAGCTAACGTTAAACTAAACAGTACTTTCTGTTTTAGCTTCTCAAGGATTACAAGAATGGACCACCAAGCCAAGCTCTTGAATATTATCATTACAGAGAAGCATTCTTTGAAAGATGTGTTTACTTTAAGTCAAATATCACATATACTTACTTGCACAATTATGTATATGTGAAGGTATACATAAATTGAAAATATACATGATGGAGTCATGTATACATGCAATTTCATAAGTCAACTAAATCCTAAAGTATGTCTGAGGATGTATCTCTATGATAATATGCTTTTTAAACACGTGCAAGGTCTTATGTTTGTCCCTTCCCAGCACAACAAAATAATAGTAATAATAATAATAATTATGATGATGAATTTGACAAATACAGAGATACTTTGAAATATTTTATTCTTAAAATATATTCTGGCAGATGCCAACAAGTGCTTGCTGACAGTAGCCTGATATAGCTGTCTTTTGAGTGGATCTGACAGTGCCTGGCAAATATAGAAATGGATGCTCACAGTCATCCATTGGACAGAGCACAGGGTCGCCAATGAAGGAAATAGAGAAAGTACACAAGAAGCTGAAGGGGTGTGCAGCCCCATAGGAGGAATATCAGTATGAACTAACCAGTAACCCAGAGCTCCTTGTAACTATACCACCAATCAAAGAAAACAGATGGTGGAACTTGTGGTTGTAGCTGTATATATAGCAGAAGATGACCTATTCAGTCATCAATGGGAGGAGAAGCCCTTGGTCCTGAGAAGGCTCTATATCCCAGTATAGGGAAATGCCAGGACCAGGAATGGGAGTGGGTGGGTGGGGAGCAGGGAGAGGGGGGAGAGGATAGGAGATTTTCAGAGGGGATACTAGGAAATGTAAATAATGAACATATCTAATAAACAACAACAACAAAAAAAAAACAAGAGAGCATCTTGCCCTTAATATTGAACCCATGACTTTGCCTTGTGCATCGACTACACTGCGAGAAGAAAAAAAAAAAAAATGTACTTTCCTAATTTCATAAACATCAATTCAGTAAAGCAGATTTTCTAATGTTAAAAACTCTATATTTGTAGTATGCTAAGCTGGGCCTGTCAGCAGCTGGTGATTGATGTACATTGATTGATGAACAACTCCTGCTTTCTCTCTCAGGGGATACATCTGGAATTAGTGGTGAAGGTGTGAGGCATCACTGATGTATCCAGAGGCTGCAGGCTACGTTTAGTACTCACTAAGCCTGTCCAGGGTGGTTCAGATATATAAATACAGCTTTCTAGACTAGTGGCCTATGTTCTCTAGACTAGTGGTTGAGAGAGCCAGCCTGACTTTCAGCTGTTGCTGTCCATAATCAATATGGAGTCATCTTGCAAACTTATTTTTGGTGAGTTGGGAATAACAGCATGGAGAAGTTAGTACTGCCTAAGACTCCAAAGATTCTGACCAGCACAGCCATGTGCTGTCCCATTTATTTTTTTAGTTGTTGCTATAGTTCTAATGTATAGATCTTCTTGTAAACTGCCATTGGTCGTTAACAACTCAACAGCTATCATTTCTCCCTCTGGCTAAATATACCACCATTTAGTAAGTAGGGGTAATGGGTTCCATGTCTATTCATGTTCTATTTTTGCAACAAACAATCAATAAACTTAAAAATATCTATATTTTGAAATTCTGGAAAGCACACCGTACTCACTTCAACAATGTAGAAAATACAGAAATCGACACTAGCTACTTTGAAATTGAACTAGTTGCCAAAAGAACTCTGAGTCAGTCAACTGTTAGGGCAGTCTTGCTATATAAAACTGCCATGACTATGATGTATTAATAATATCAAATCACCTTCAGAAACAATCATTAAAAATGTTATAAATCTTGGAGTGAGAGAAACAAGTGTATTCTACTGTCTAGGAAAAATCTTTTATCATTTCAATTTCTGGTTGATTTTGGGGTGAGTTATTCAGGACAATAGAGGGTTAGTTAGTGCACAGTAGCAAACAGAAGAGGAAATCATTGTGTCTGGTGTTTTGCCTATTGCTGATTTTAAGAACCGTGGGTACTCACATAAATATGGCCCCTGATCCTCATTGAAATAGATGTTTTCATAAACTGAGTAAGTGTATACACTAACTACAAGGTATGTCCAGGACAGACTCCTAAGTGACAGCTTCTGACTCATGGTTAATGGCTACTTGTCACTCTTTAATGCAAGAGTTTGAGTTTGTTCTTTAATGTTGTGCTCTGTTGAAAAAGAATTATTAAAATTCATTCAATTCAGTTATATAATCAAAACAAAATAAACAAATATGTTAGTGATTGCAACAGTGGTGCATTTAAAAATACAGCAAATATTCCAAAGGCAAATAAGAATTTAGTGAGTGTAAGTAGTAAGCTGAATTAAGTCCAATTGAAGTTAAATTGTTAGCCATTTAAACTAAAAACAGAAACATTTCTGAATAGACTTGATTATGTAGAGTGGAATCTCTATGTTTGAGTATTTCACATTCTTTTCCATCTAATTCTATATTGCCAGACCCTGCTTACTTCATTTGGTGTATTGTGTGAAAATTTGTCTATTATATGTTCATAATTTATCTTGATAGCTGAAGTGAATGGTGATTTTGATGCAGGAGAATTCAATAAGATCTAAATGGGGAGCAAAGACAGCAGGAGATAAGGTCTGAGGGAAGAGGATCAAGAGAATGATGTAATTGAAAATAACTGTCAGGGGGTTGTTCCTAATCTGAAGTGTAAACAGACATATCACAGAAGCTACCTCAGAGCCAACAGTGAAGGCTAAGAAAAAGATAAAATGATTCAGAAATGTGGTGGCTATCAACTTGAGTCTAAGTTTTCAGGCCTGGAAGTTTATAAAGTTACTGGCCATGTAGAACAATAATTATTAATCTACTGTATTTAACAGTAAGCAAAGAACACTTTCCAGTTTTGACGATCATTAAGAGTCACTCACAATATATCTCTGAATAACAGATTAAGTCAAATTGTCTTCATGAAGGCCCAATAAAACTGAATTAGGGCTTCCACTACAAAAATAAAAAAAAGAAAAAATAAACTTGCTTTGAATGTTTCTTTGTTTTACTGGTGTCTTCATTAGTAACTATTGCTGTGAAGAACACTGTGAGAAAAGTAACTTGCATAAAAAAGGGCTTATTCAGCTTAGGCTTCCATATCAGAATCCATTATTAAAGTAAATCAGGACAGGAAGTCAAAGACGGAGGAAACTGGAGGCAGGAGCTAATGCAGAGGCTTGAAAGAGTGCTGCATACAGCTTTGTTCCCTCTGGATTGATGAGCCTGATTTCTAATAAACCCAAGACCATTATGCCATAGATGGTACCTTTGACAATGGATGTGAAGGATGAAACCACCAACAGTGGTTTGTCCCCTTCCTCATCAATCACTAATTAAGAAAATGCCCTATAATTATGCCTACCTCCAATTTTATGAATGCATTTTCTTAGTTGTGTTTCCCTCCTCTCAGATGACTTTAGTTTGTGTCTCCTTGACATAAAAATATTCATAACAGCTAGCAACAATTTTATTCAGCACAAAGTTACCCCCAAACAACCCCTCCAGCTTCACTGACTTGGCTTATCACTATATCCTCTTCTGAACCAGGCTTGGTTGTCTTGGTTAGCCCCAGAGGTAGTAATATTCTTATTTTATGTGTTGCTATTGGTCACTCCTCTTATGAAATTTACAAGTCATTTCTGCTTACCAACTTGGGCCAGTCTCCAGTGGATGTGGCATAGGGTGGTGGGCAGGATCTTGGGAAGCAGTTTGAGGTAACCAGAGAGATACTGGGAACCCTTGCTTATAAGATGCCAATAGAAAAATTACCAGGCTAAGTGTTCCTCTATGTAGACTAAAGACTGCGTAGCTTTTATAGCATCAAAGCTATGGTTATTTGAGCACGTAGACTTCCTTTAAAACGTGTGCATAAAGGTCAGTCTGGCTTTTACTGGGTAGTAGTAGCCTGATTACAACTCCAAACCCAAGCCTGTTGCTGGAAAATAAAACCTTTTTCATAATATATGTTAAAATATATTTAAATATCATATTCCTCCTGGTTTTAGAACAAATTCTGCATTAAAAATTTAATGAGTACTATGGAACTTTTCCAAACCTCAGGAAATAGAATTATCTTATAATCCAGCAATTTCATTACTGTATATAAGTGCAAAGTAAGCAAAACCAGCATGTAGAGAGAAGATAGCTATTTGCTGTACTGTGTCACTGCTGGACTTTTGAAAATGGGCAGACATGGAATAGCAGTATGTGTCCATTGATGAATGTATACAAAAAGTAACTGATATGCAGACATACATACAATCTTGTACATACTATTGTGTTAAACTGCAACATTATTTGTTAATAAAAACAAAAAGAAATGCAATAATTAATTTATTATTATGATTGAGTGACCATAGGTGTATGTGTTCTTCAGTTTCCCTATATGTAACAGTGCCAAATACCACACTCACTATAGTATTTTTTAGTTTTATCCATTGACCTGTGAATTTTATGAATTAATTTCTTTATAGAAGAATAGGAATCCTCATTTAAAACTCCCACAAACAGATGCTGAACAGTTTCCCCTATTCTAACAGATCATAGGTACATTGTTTCCCCATGGTCTGAAGAAAGACACAAAGTCTGATTACTTGAATTAATATAGCCATACATTTACTTGTATTTCATGAAAAAGAAGCCAGAGGATTAAATCATAATGATAACTATTTTGCAGATTCTTCCTAAACTGTACCACTTTGCCTAGTTTATTTCGACAGAGACACATGCTTTGACTGAGTGGTCTTATGCTTTAATCACCACTAAAGCTTAGTGTTATTTCCTTTTTCCATCATTTTTGGAAATCTTCTTAGCCTCACATCATATTTTCAATCATCATTTTGTATCCATCTGATAGCATCTCTGTTTTCCTTACAGCTACAGCCCTAATGTCTCATATTCTGTCCCATGGTGTGCAATGCTATTGTTTTGTTATGGCTGCTATGGTTGTTTTACTATTCCAATTCCTTTTCAACTCAAAGCTGAAGTTCTCTCTTTTTTTTTCCTTTTTTTTTATTGGATATTTTCTTTATTTACATTTCAAATGTTATCCCTTTTCCTGGAGGCTCCCCCTTCCTGGTAACCCCCCTATCCCATCATCCCTCCCCCTGCTTCTATGAGGGTGTTCCTCCACCTACTCACCCAAACCCACCTTCCCACTCTCGATTCCCCTACACTGGGGCATCTATTGGGCCTTCATAGGACCAAGGACCTCTCCTCCATTGATGCATGACAAGGGCATCCTCTGGTACATATGCAGCTGGAACCATTTGTACTCCTCTATTTCTGGCTTAGTCCCTTGGAACTCTGGAGGGTCTGGTTCAGACTCCATTCCTCCTCTTTGCATGGAAGACTAATGCCTGATACAACTTGAATGTTACTCAGGAAAATACTATTCACAAGACCTGCTCTGTAAACCTTTAATGATCACAGTGGTTAGTTGATTCATGTTGTAGTGTCAATGCAGGTATTCAGACAGTTTTCTCAGACACCAAAATGAACTCACTTCTATTTTAGTATATATATATATATATTTTAGTATATATATATATATATATATATATATATATATATATATATATTCATCCTGTTCTATGACAATGTTTCACACTCCTTAAATGAGACTAGAGAGATCCCACTATGAGAAAATCAGAAATGATGGGAACAGTCTGTTTTGAAGATGTCAATGCTTTAATCAGAGTTATTCCCAGTCCCTGGAGCAGTCACTATGCTGAAATGTGTTTTGTACCCAGGAGGGGTACAGAGGTTTTTAGATAGGTGATAATACAAACCACAGAAACACATTCTGTTTTAAAGATAGGATTACTCATTGTGAAACAGAAATGCCACAGTGTCCTTGGAGCAAATAAACAGAAACACAGACAGTATCTGCTAACAGTGCTCTCAATTCTTATGTCAGCCACAGAATTTCTGTATTTAAAACAAAAGAAATATGGAAAAATTGGTTTTTATAATCAAGAATCATGAAATTTGAAATATTTACATATAAAGTAAATATATATGTAATTGTGTTTTCATGATCATATAGACATAAAATTAATTCTCATTTTTCATGTATATTCTAGAATTGCACATAGAAAATACTTAATTTCACATTATTCACTTTTATTAAAAGGCATAACTTTTTTAGGTTTAAGTTAAATTTTGTAGTATTTTCTTTGCTTTTTAAAACAGATTTAATTTTTTTGCACATCTGTTGTGTGGATTTGTATATGAATATGCAATCCTGAGTTAATATGCTTGTGATTGCCAGAGGCCTTTGACCACATGAAGCTGAAATTTCAGGCATTTACAAAATACTGGATGTGTATGGTAGTACACAAACTCTTGTCCTCTGGGAGACAGGTACCTGCTTTTAACCTTGGAGTATTTCTCCAGACCCAATTTTATGCCTATTTTGTTGTCGAATATCCCTTTCTTCAATGTTTAAAAAATTGCCTTTGATGTGGTTTCATGCATATTAATTTTCTCTATATGTTTTTCACAAGCCAGAGATACCTTTATCAGAACATGAGAAGCATTTCTTAGATGTAGAAACCTAAAATGCCCATGACTTTAACAGGAGTTGCTGACAACCATTTCCCTAGCCCATTCAGCTGTGAAAGGCTTTCCTTCATGTCTGTACTACATTTCCAAATGTTCTTCTATATTGCAAAGACATCTTTATCTTGCTAAAATGTTTTTGAATGATACCCTTGCTTTGGTTGTGCTGGGGAACTTTGTCTTTTGTATGAGATGGCTTCAAAGTTCCTGGTGGGGATTGAGATAAAATTTAACAAGTTCAAGGTGGGACTTAGAGTTCCTGTCTTATAATTTAGATATTTCTTTGTCTGCCACTGTATTTAATACAAGAGAAAATTTATACTTTATATAATATTTTAATACCTATCTGAGAATGTCATTTTTAATCACATTTATCCTTTCCCTTTCAGCTCATCACAAATGGATCAAAGCTCCATGGCCTCCCAACCTACTGTATGTTATTTTAATTAATTAAAACATGCTATGGATATTTAATTAAATCAGAAAAACATGTATCTGTCACATAAAATAATGTGGTAAATATGTTTATCTACTCTTTACGAGACACAAATTACTACCAATAGCTCCAGGGATTTTAGTGTCCTCTTTATTGTATACAACTCTCTGTTTAACATGCAGTTATTCTGAATTTCATATACAATTTTTTTGGTATATTTTGGTTTTTTATTATATACATATTTTCTCTACACTGGTGTTATTAAGTTCAGCATGTACTTGGTTCTTATAATAACCCATTCTTCTGATGTTTTACTTTATAACAAGTAATTTTAGGTTCAACAATATGTGTATGAGATTGAATTATTCAAATGAATAACTCTAATGTCTTTTAACAATCATGTGAAAACCTTTTTACTCCATAAACGTATATAATGTCTCCAATAGAGATTTCTTTGCAATTAAAACACATGAAACAAACGAGAAAATGTCTTGGACAAGATCCGGCGAATTCTGATTGAAACAGTTACTTATGTTTAATCTTGACATTGATAAATATTTTAACTTGGATTTTATTTTTTATATTTGCTTCTATTATATATTAACTTAGACATGTAAGAACTTTTTACAGACAACTGTTTAAATTGAAGGAATCCATGGCTTTAGAAAATGTAGCTAAAATGTGCCCATAAAAGTAGAATACATTTGCCATTGTACAGCTGAGAAATATTCGTTGTTAGGTTGATGAGAAATGAAGAAATTTTAAGAAAAATGAAATTAAACAAAATAGTGAGTGTTATATGTGGAAAATTAATTTATCATATTTTGTGATATGTATTAGACCTTATCCAGCTAAATATAAACAAATCATATCGCTTCTAAAAAACTATATAATTTAAAATTCTAACACTATAATAGAAAAAATATTACAGAATACATTGTACATCTAATTGTCTACATTGCTGCTTCACATAAATTAAGGACAGATATGGAAATATTCAGAGTGTTTGTTTCACATGTATGTTATCCAAAACAAATAAATAATGTTGAGCATCACCATATGTAAGAGCTTAAACTTTATTATATATGTGTGTTCATATATAATATGATCTTATAACAAACCATTTGGCTTGTTTGAATTCAATTTCTTCATGAAGATGATAGTAACAGCTACCTCATAAAATGGTAACGATAAACATACAATTTCTATACAATACTTTGTTCATTATTCCAGTAGTAAGTTTATAATAAATATGAACTTTTACCAATATTTAGACAATAGTAGACATATGTTGTTTATCTGTATTGTAACTCTTGGTTATCTAGATGGTACTAATATCATTGTGACCTGCAACTTGGGTCTTTACTTCCCAATACCTGTACTCACAGATTTATATACAGTGTGTACCTGGTTCAACATGTTTATGCATATCAGCCTTTGTGGTAAAGACTGTGGTTGATCATTTTTCTGATAATTTTTTAAATTACTTTGTAGTTAAACTTAATAACAGAATGCATTCCTATGGTATAATGTATTTACGACGTTTTTTTTTTTTTTCAGTGCCCCTTTCCTCTATGAAGAGTACAGTTTTTTTTTTTTCCCAGTTGTATTTTTATCCTTCTTGGTATCCATAAATTTCAGCCTAAGCCCTTCCTTTCAGGGAAAAAAGCATTCTAATAAATTGATCCATCCTGTGGTACCAGTGAGTTAATGCATTGCCCTTTAGTGTTTTAATGTATTTAGAAAGAGGATGCCAGTAGAAGAATTGTTTAATATTGTCAAAGCCTTGGCAGAAATTCTGTCAGGCCCAAGGATATGTAGCATTATTTCCAGGGTTGGCCTACATTTCCAAGGAGGAAGAATCTGCTACCTCAGCAAAATTCAACAGTCTCAACTTCATTAAGTCAAGAATAGCTCTCCCTTGGTAAAAATATGTCTATAAGTTTAGACCACACTCTTTTATATAAACTGACCGAAGTTATGGGAAAATAACCAACAAGGCATTATCAAGCAAGAACTCTACTATCCACTTAGACCTCCCATTGATAGGTAAGATAGCCATGGCCAAGATTTATCCAAAATAAACAGGAGCTAATTCAATATAAAAATGAGGAAGTCGACAACAAAACTGATGTGCCTAAGGATGATGTGCAAGTGTTGATAGAACAGAGACTTCCCTTAGCTTTAAGATTAGAAAACAAACTAACAAACAAACAACCCCAACTTTTACTTGTGACCAAACAAAAGTCATTTAAGAGATTTGTGGAAACTGTTGAAGTGTAGGTAAAATATTAAGGCTTAGACTGAATGTTAAGGCCGAGGTAAACATCACCTGGCTAGCCTGCCATTTTGTTCTGTTACTAATATTCTAAGGAAACTTTCACCTAAGTTGTTTCTGCTGTTTCTTATGTCCAATTTGATTGCATATTTTGCTATGTTCTGTGCCCTTGGAAAGCAATCATGATAAAAGTCACTAGAACTGCTTTGTATAGTTACCCACAATAAGCTTGGACCTGAACCGACAACCAAGCAGCATTTCCTACATTTATAGTATTTGCTTTTATAAGCTGCCCCTGGGATGGACCCTAATCTAAGAGATGTAAGTAACTATTCATAATAAGACCTACATTTTGAGTAAAGATTATGTAAAGATTAAGTTCCTAAGATCTCCCTGGGAACTGACATCCTACTTGACAGACAGAAACATGTACATGGCAACTAACATGCTGGTGGGAAAATTAAAGCACTAAGGTTAGACAAATCCCATTCTGCTTGACAAGTTTAGCCCTCAACTTTACTCCACAGTTAAAAGGAGTTAAGTAACTACTGTTTAAGTACCTTGAAATATCTACAATACATATATTTTACATCTATACATAGTATCAATGAAGACTGTATTTACTATAGACATCATTTATTGGAATACCTTGCTGGTAGCCAACAACACCCTAATGGGAATTAAAACTGGCTCACTAGGTGGGAAATCTAGCCAACTACCAAGGGATAATAAAGTAATTGATTTGGAAGGAGAATCTAAAACCAACCTCCTTACTAACCCAGAATAATCCCTAAATACACTATAAGTATTTGTTCTTATATATTCACAGGTAAGTGTATCTCTCACTCCTTGTCAAGAAAACTTCTCATGGCAACAGATGGGTACCATTAATGGAAAACAGAAATGAATTACAGAGTTACTGTGGATGCATCTATACCAATTGCTTATCCAATTCCAAGTGGTCACCCCTGGAAACATACATAAAGTAACATACAGAATGAGAAAATTTTATTTCAGAAAAGATATATATGCAAGCACATAATACACACACACANTATATATATATATATATATATATATATATATATATATATATATATATCCATGTAGCACCAATAAGGGGGATTTGAAAGAGAGCAAAGTGGTTTATTTTTGAGGGTAGGGAGAGATGGATGCATCAGCAGGAGTTATTTAATTATATCATAGTCTCAGAAACAAAAGAAAACACAGGTGTGACATTATAAGCAGGATATAATAAACAATAATTGTAAACACTAGGAAGGTGTGCAGTTACAATGATTCTCTGTATCCCTTATAATACATAGCAGGCAGAGCAAGATGAAGAAACTGGAAATACTACATAATGAATCAATGTATGTATCAAAACCAAAATATATTGATGAGTATAAGAACAGGAAGAATATGTGCTGATAATATTAGTAGACATGAAATAAGTGGTGATAGTCAGGGTGTTGAAAATGCACAGAAATTGACTGTGCTATATTGGCATGAGAATATCTAGGAAGAGGCCTTGAGGACTGTACTCACTGCCATATACTTTTCAATATTAATTTGTGTTTTCACCAGTTCACTAAAAATAAATAAATAAATAAATAAATAAATAAAATAGAGGGCAGGGTGAGACTGGATTTTGAATATTCTAATGTAATATACCACAAAGCATAAAAAGTCTTATTTAAACAAACTGTAGCATTTTTTTTCATGAAGCCCATTTATGTTAATCTGATAGTCAAACATTCTTCTTTGGCAAGACTTAGAAACATTATTTAAGCCATTTTAAAAGCTTTTACTAATTAATTGTCAAATAAAATGTTAATTCAACTTCACTTGTTAGGATTAGGTAAGGGTAATATTACCACATTAATTTGTTTATATTTCATGGTAAAATGAAACAAACAATGCCTGTTGAATAGAAATGTGGAAGCTATTTTCTCTTTAATTGAAATAATTAATTTTGGTAGATAATATTAAAAGCATGAACTCTCTTGTTTTCTTAATATTTAAAACTATGCCCGTTTCAGACAAGTTGATAATTAAAGTAGAATTTTTCAGTACATTCACATACAAAAGTGAATCAAAACAAGGTTAAAACAGATTACTCTGAAACTCGAGTGTTCTATATTAAAATTAAGTAAAAAATTATTAAATATTCTAGTTTATTTTTTAAAAAGGGAATTCAAAACAAATGGTCTCTTTAATTTGAATGCAACTGCTTATTCTTTTTACCTATATGACCTTGTTGGAAAGCAAAACTAATCTATACACTAACATTATCATTTTCTATGCTTCAGGCTCAGTGTATTTTGCAAACAATAGCAATCAATAAGAATGTTTATTAAATTATTTTTATTAAAAACATAGATATTTGTGAAAGTTATACTTATGTGCACCACAATTTTAAGGACAAACAATTTTCTGAATGAGGAATAGTGTGTACTATTTTTTTAGACACACAGGATTATCCTATCTGCCATAAACATCATCATTAAGAGACCCAAAAATAAAGATTCATAATAGCACAATTAAAGGTTTGAAATGTTGTTTTTCTAGTTTTTGGTGTTTATTTTCTCTTTTTAAAATGGCATCAATGCTGTTAATAAATGCTTATTAGCTATACCACCTAAGGTGCTATGATTAATCCTAGTAATAATTAAGGTTTTGTTTTTACAGATAGTTCATTTTGTAAAAATGAGAATTTTTCCTTTTTTTTAATTAGATATTTTCTTTCTTTACATTTCAAATATTATCCCCTTTCCTAGTTTCCTCTCAAAAAAAAAAAAATTCCCTATCCTCTTCCCCTCATCCTGCTCCTCCCCAACCCAACCACTCTTGCTTCCTGGCCTTGGCATTCCCTTATAATGGGGCATAGAAACTTCACAAGATCAAGTGTCTCTCCTCCCACTGATGACTAACTAGGTCATCCTCTGCTACAAATGCAGCTGGAGCCATGAGTCCCACTATGTGTTTTCTTTGATTGGTGGTTTAGTCCCATGTTGCTCTGAGAGTACTGGTTAGATCATATTGTTGTTCCTTCTATAGGGCTGCAAACCCCTTCAGCTCCCTGGGTACTTTCTCTAGCTCCTTCATTGGGGACCTGTGCTCCATCCAGTGTATGGCTGTGAGCATCCACTTCTGTATTTGCCAGGCACTGGCAGAGTCTCTCAGGAGACAGGAAGGAGAATTTTGTATTGGATATTTTATTTATTTACATTTCAAATGTTATCACTTTTTCCAATTTCCTCCCCCATAATTGTTGTTTGTTTGCTTAGTATTATGAGCCTTTTCATTCAAGTTACTGGCACTGCAGATGAGTCAAAACAATTGTTTAGAAATGCACAAAGATATAAACAAAGAATTTTTAAAACTTATGCTCATAATGCCATGGAGGAAAATGCATTGGGAAAACAAAAGCATGCTTCTTTCTTTTAATGCGTAATTTGCTACTTTGCCTCTATATCTATTAAGTGAGCATTGTCATGTAAATAGCCTCAGATGAGTAAAGAACCTAATAAATTTTAACTTCTTGTGGGGCAAGTGGACCTTGCCACCAGACAGAAGAGCAGGTAAGATTGAATGAAATCAAACCCAATGACACTCAGAATTGAGGAAGGTAGGAGTGGGGGTGCCACAACACCCCACTGAAGACCATTACAATCAGTCACATAGCAAAAATACCTGGAGTTCTTTATGCTAATGAAGTATCTAGATAGGTCCTGAGTGTTCTGCCAATGAGCTTCCCTTTCTAGGCATTTCTTCCTCTGAAAAGGTATTTAATCCCTGGTTTACCCTGAGTAAAATCTTTTTATTCAAATCAATCATCAAATAGTGCAGTTTGAAAAAAACAAGGACTATGTTTTCATCAAGGATCATCAAAGGAAGAAGAGGAATACTTCATATTTTTTCTTTCTTTCTTTCTTTCTTTCTTTCTTTCTTTCTTTCTTTCTTTCTTTCTTTCTACGCTCCAGATTTTAGTTCCCTCCCGGTTCTGCATCTCATACCTCCTCCCCATCCCCCATTCATAAGGATGTCCCCACCCCTCACCCCCATCCTACCTACCCCACCCCACCCCAGAAGAACTCTAAACTCCCTGGGGTCTTCAGTCTCTTGAGGGTTAGGTACATCTTCTCTGGTTGAACCCAGACCTGGCAGTCCTCTACTGTATGTGTGTTGGGGACCTCATATCAGTTGGTGTATGCTGCCTGGTTGGTAGTCTAGTGTTTGAGAGATCACAAGGGTCAAGGTTAATTGAGACTGATGGCCCTCCTCCTCATCTTCTTCCAGCTTTCCCCTAATGAAACCACAGGAGTCAGCAACTTCTGTCTATTGTTTGGGTGCAAATATGTGCATCTGACTGTTTTGGGTGCTTATTGGGTATTTCAGAGTGCAGTCATGATAGTTCCCTTTTTGTGAGTGCTCCATAGCCTCAGTGATGGTGTCAGGCCTTGGGACCTCCCCTTGAACTGAATCCCACTTTGGGCCTGTTGCTGGACCTTCTTTTTTCCCAGGCTTCTCTTGATTTCCATCCCTGAA
This sequence comes from Mus minutoides, assembly GCA_902729485.2. Taxonomy (NCBI): domain Eukaryota; kingdom Metazoa; phylum Chordata; class Mammalia; order Rodentia; family Muridae; genus Mus; species Mus minutoides. The sequence continues at coordinate 2,513,294 of LR749491.1, read as the reverse complement.
GTTCTTTCAAACAGGAACAATTCTGGGTCAGAGTTTTGACTGTAGGATGGCACCCTCTTCCCTCATTTGATACCCTGTCTTCCTGCTGGAAGTTGGCTTTATTAGTTCCCTCTCCCTACAGTCAGGCATTTTATGTAATGTTCCTCCCTTTGTGTCCTAGAGTCTCTCACCTCCCAGCTTTCTGGTACATTCTAGAGGGTGCCCCCAACCTCCTACCTCTGGAGGTTGCCTGTTTCCATTCTTTGTGCTGGCCCTCAGGGCTTCAGTCATTTTCCCTCACCCAGAACGAGATCAGGGTCCTCTCTTCTCCCCTCCCCTGTTCACTTCCCTCCCAGGTCCATCCCCACCACTTGTGAATGTTTTCTCTCCCTACCAAATGGGATTGAGGTGTCCTTACTTGAGCCCCTCAGCTTGTTGACCTTTTAGGCCTTCATCTTTAAGAGCCTGCCTAAATCAGCTGGAGAAGCCCTCTTCTCTACCAGCCTCTCTGTACCCTCAGCACTCATTCAGAATCAAACAGCTTCTGCCCCTTACCCCCACCAGTACCTTTCATGCCTGGCCTGTGTACACCCTGCGGAAAGCATGGACCTGGGACCCTCATTCCCAACTCCTAGCTGCATGAGTGGTGCCTAAATACACAGGAGACTGAGAAATGCAGCAATTGTACCAGACTCTGCTGTTTCCCACACTCACAGACTGAGGGCTCCCATTATGGACTAGGTTCTACCTCCTCTGAGCAGTGTACTGAGGGCGCTCTGGACATCCAATTTGCAAGGCAGACAAGCAGTGGTTCAATTTCTTACCCAAATTGACCATTGACTTATACTAAAATGTTGAATATATAGAGGGTATATTATTAAGAAGCTAGTAGTAAGTACAAAATGTATACTGTTGCATTATGGAAAAATACTAAGGGTACTGGCAATCAGGATACACCATCGCTAGAAAAGCTATCTCAAGGGACAAGAGTTATAGCTTATTCTCCCTAAGACACAGGAAAGTATGAACTTGAAACTGAGCTCCTCCAGAGAGAGTGTGGCCTGAGAAATTTCTCAAATCCATTCATGGGGCCAAATATGCAAAAACTTCAGTAGAAAAGCTTGATGTGCTTAATGTCAAAAATTAAATTACAAGTAACAATGTAATGCCCTCTATTTTGTAGAATAGATATTTGATTGAGCTATAACACATAATTATATTATCTTAAAACAGTGGGCTTTTTTTATTGGTTAAAGGAATAATGGTGAACAGTAACCTCACGATAAACACAAAGACAGATTAAAAGGAACTCCTTCCCATCGCTCATTGTCATGTCCACATGTTTCTTTTCTTAAACATAATGGTGAAAGAAGGTTTGTAAAGATCACGATTGTTGAACGACATTGAAATTATATTTTAAAAGAAGGCAGACTTCATAATTTGCAGTTTAAATATAAACTTTTCTGAATCTTGATTTTTTTTTATCATGCTCAGAATGAGGAAGCAGTTTGAAACTCAAACATGAATCAGGTGCTGGTGTTGTAAGATCAAACCAGAAATACCCCTATTCCAAACACGGGCTGTTCGTGCACCCCAAGAATCACGAGAGACCTGTCTTGATGCAACTGCAAGAGGAATTTTAATCATAGCTCCGGGACAACCCCGTATCCCACGCAGGGGACAGGGGGTCGACCCTAAG
>LR749491.1:2445838-2508794 GCA_902729485.2 Mus minutoides | reverse complement strand
TTCCCTAGTTGGTATGCTCCCATGGAGATTCCATATCCCAATCCATCCTAGAATACCCACTGCACTCAGACCAGTTGAGGACTGTTGGAAAAAAAAATAAAAGGGGGCGTCTGGGGGCCCTAGGGAGGAATGGAAGGAATAATATGCCCATGCCTCACCAGATTTTCCCTATTCTCTGGTCAGTCAGGCATGGGAGGGCTGCTACCTACATTATCTACTCATCCCTGGGTGGGCATTCCTCTATCCCACTCTTCAGAGGGTGGCCAAAGGGCAGCCCTGAATGGGGACTCCCCCGGAGCTAGTTTGCTAAAGCCACCAGGATTGTGGGAGAGATGGAATTGGGGAAGAAGTTTCCAACACTAACCAGAGTGTACAGCGGAACTTAAAGGGCAGAGACTTTCTATGGTTTAAGAGCTTTATTATAGAAAGGCAGGGGGAAAAGAGAAGGTAGAAAAGAGAGAGAGAGAGAGAGAGAGAGAGAGAGAGAGAGAGAGAGAGAGAAAAGGCTAAAGAGAAAGAGAGAGAAAGAAGAGAGAGGAGAGAAAAGACAAAGAGAAAGGGAAGAGGAGAGAGAAGTGAGAGAAGTGATAGGTGAGAGGACAAAGGAATAAGAAAAGGAGGTGTGGGCTGAGCATCCCCTTTTTTTATTAGATAATTTCTTCATTTACATTTCAATGGTCTTCACTGTTGCTAGGTAACTGGGGAGGAGTTTAGCCTGAAGGTCAGTAGCTTGCGCCATTGCTTATATGACTACTGACCATGCTTCTCTTGTGGGGGCTGTGGGAGGTGGCACTTTAGGCAGGGGCTGGAGTTCCAGGAGCATGAGGGAGCACCTACCATGCCATGTGGTTGAGTTATGACCATCGGCGCTCAGACCTTAGCTCAACTAGAGACCAGTCTGCAATTCCCCACAGAGGACACTCTGCACTTAGAGAAGTTGAACCCACTGCACTCAGAGCAGTTGACAAGTTGTGGACGCTCTGCACTCAGAGTAGTTCAGGATTGGCTGCACTCAGTGCAATTGGACAACAGCTTGACTCCTCCATGAAAGACCCAATAGTTTGAAGGCCTTCCAGGAGATCTACTGTAGCCAGAGCAACAGATTAGCAGTTTCTCTGCCCCAGTTGGAAGGCCCCACAGGTGGTCTTAGACAACCAAGACTGAAGGCCTATCAGGAGACCTAAAACAACCCAGGGACAAAGGAGGCTGACTCCATATAGTCACCCATATTAACAAATACCAGGGATATCCAGATGGTGAAAGGCAAGCACAAGACCATAAGCAAGAGAAGCTAAAATATGTGGGAATCATCAGAACTCAGTTCTCCCACCATAGCAAGCCCTGAATATACCAACACACCGAAAAATCAGTAATCTGTCCTAAAATTCTATCTCATGAAGATAATAGAGCCATTTAAGGAGGATATCAATAACTTACTGAAAGAAATATGGAAAACAGATGAAGGAATTGAATAAAGTGATCCATGACCTAAAACTGGAAGTAGAAACAATGAAGAAAACACAAACCTGAAAATGGAAAACATAGGAAAGAGGTCAGGAATTATAGATGTAAGCATTACCAGCAGAATACAAGAGATAGAAGAGAGAATTTCATGTGCAGAAGATACAGTAGAAGATATTGACATAAATGTCAAAGAAACTTCAAAACAAAAAACTCCTAACCCAAAGCATTCAGGAAATTCAGGACACAATTAAAAGATCAAATCTAAGAATAATCAGAATAGAGAAGAATGAAAATCCCCAGCTTAAAGGACCTGAAAATGTCTTCAACAAAATTATAGAAGAAAACTTCCCCAACCTAAAGAAAGAGATATACATAAAGGTACAAGAAGCACATAAAACCCAAGTAAATGGAACCAGAAAAGAAAATCTTCTTGTCACATAATTATCAAAACACTAAATGCACAGAGAAAGAAAGAATATTAAAAGCTGCAAGGGGAAAAGGCCAAGTAACATACAAAGCTAGACATATCCGAATTACACTAGACTCCTCAACATAGAAAATGAAGGCCAGAAGAACATGGTTGGAGGTCATGCAGAATCTAAGAAAACACAAATGCCAGCCCAGGCTACTATACCCAGCAAAACTATCAATCAACATAGATAGAGAAAGCAAAAGAAAGCAAAATATTGCAGGACAAAAACAAATTCAGTCTGATCCACACTGCTCCAGCTCAGAGCGCAAGGCCCGGGTCTGTGCACTCAACCAGGTTTCCGGTGGGACTCTCCTAGCAATCTTGGGGACCACTGGTGAGAGGAACACACATCTGTTCCAGTCCAATTGCGTGGGACCTGAGTCTGCAGCCAGGAGAGAGACGGGGGGGGGGGGGCAGCGGACCCCTTCCCTTCTGGCCCACACTGCTCCAGCCCCAGGCACAGGGCCTGGGACCTGCACACCCATCCAGGTTTCCGGCAGGACTCTCTGGGTGATCTTGGTGAGTGAGCAAAGGGCTGAACAGGGCACCTGTTGGGACACAACCAGCTCTGAGCTCTAGACACCCTCCCCACCTGAGGACAGTTCACCCCCTGGGAGGGTCTTCTCTGACAGAACTTGTGAGAGAGCCATATTGGGTCCTTGGTGGCACAGAGACCAGTCTACACAGGTCAGCTCACAGACCACAAAGGGTCGTGCAGACCCAGTCTGAGCAGGTCAGCTCACAGACTGCAAAGGGTCACTCAGACCCAGTCCGCTCAGGTCAGCTCATAGACTACAAAGGGCGAGTGAGCAAACGGCTGAGCAGGGCACCTTTCTGAACATACCCAGCTCTGGGCTTCAGACATCACAGCACCCTCCCTGCCGGTGGACAGTTCTTAGCCTGGGAGGGATTTCCCTGCCCAAACTTGTGAGAGAGCCATCTTGTGTTCCAGGTCGCTAAGACCTAGTCTGCACAGGTCAGCTCAGGGACTGCAAAGGGTGAGTGAGCAAACAGCTGAACAGTGCACCTTTTGGGACACACCCACTTTGGGCTCTAGACACCCAGGTGCCCTCCTTGCCTGAGGAAAATTCTCAGCCCAGGAGGGCTTTCCCAGCTGGAACTTGTGAGAGAGCCATATTAGGTCCCAGGTTGCTCAGAGACCAGTCTGTTCAGGTCAGCTCACGAACTACAAAGGCTCCCACAGAGACCAGTCTGTGCAGGAGAGCTCACCTGCTGAGACTACTCTGACCACTGAGATTCAGGAGAGAGCTGGACACCCAGGTCTGCCAACAGAGGCCAACAGAATCACAGGAGGAACAAGATCCAACCAGAGACAACTATAACAACCAACTCCAGAGATTACCAGATGGTGAAAGGCAGACGTAAGAACCTTAATAACAGAAACCAAGACCACTCACCTTCTTCAGAACCCAACACTCCCACTTCAGCCAGTCCTGGATACCCCAACACACCCGAAAAACAAGACTCGAATTTAAAATCATATATCATGGTGCTGGTAGAAGACATGAAGAAGGACATGAATGACTCACTTAAAGAAATACAGGAGAACAATGCTAAAGAGGAAAAAGTCCTTAAAGAGGAAACACTAAAATTCTTTAAAGAACTACAGGAAAACACAACCAAACAGGTAATGGAATTGAGCAAAACCATCCAGGACGTAAAAACGGAAATAGAAATAATAAAGAAAACCCAAAGTGAGACAACTCTGGAGATAGAAACACTAGGAAAGAAATCAGGAAACATAGATGTGAGCATCAGCAACAGAATACAAGAGATGGAAAAGAGAATCTCAGGTGCAGAAGATTCCATAGAGAACATGGGCACAACATTCAAAGAAAATGCAAAATGCACAAAGAACCTAACTCAAAACACCCAGGAAATCCAGGACACAATGAGAAGACCAAACCTACGGATAATAGGAGTAGATGAAAAAGAAGATTTTCAACTTTAAGGGCCAGCAAATATTTTCAACAAAATAATAGAAGAAAACTTCCCAAACCTAAAGAAAGAGATGCCCATGAACATACAAGAAGCCTACAGAACACCAAATACACTGGACCAGAAAAGAAATTCCTCCCAACACATAATTATCAAAACAACAAATGTATTAAATAAAGATAGAATATTAAAAGCAGTAAGGGAAAAAGGTCAAGTAACATATAAAGGCAGGCCTATCAGAATTACACCAGACTTCTCACCTGAGACTATGAAAGCCAGAAGATCCTGGACAGATGTTATGCAGAACCTAAAAGAACACAAATGCCAACCCAGGTTACTATATCCAGCAAAACTCTCAATTAACATAGATGGAGAAATCAAAGTATTCCATGATAAAACCAAATTCACACAATATCTTTCCATGAATCCAGCCCTTCAAAGGATAATAAAGGGAAACCACCAAAACAAGGACGGAAACTACACCCTAGAAAAAAACTAAAAAGTAATCCTTCAAAAATCCTAAAAGAAGACAGCCACAGGAACAGAATCCCAACCTTAACAGCAAAAATAACAGGAAGCAACAACTACTTTTCTTTAATCTCTCTTAATATCAATGGACTCAATTCCCCAATAAAAAGACATAGACTAATAGACTGGCAGCACAAACAGGACCCAACATTTTGCTGCTTACAGGAAATGCACCTTAGGGAAAAAGACAGATGCTACCTTAGGGTTAAAGGCTGGGAAACAGTCTTCCAAGCAAATGGTCCGAAGAAAATAGCTGGAGTAGCCATTCTAATATCAGATAAAATTGACTTTCAACCCAAAGTTATAAAAAAAGACAAGGAGGGGCACTTCATACTCATCAAAGGTAAAATCAACCAAGATGAACTTTCAATTCTGAATATCTATGCTCCAAATACAAGGGCAGCCACATTCATTAAAGAAACTGTAGTAAAGCTCAAAGCACACATTAAACCCCACACAATAATAGTGGGAGACTTCAACTCCCCACTCTCACCAATGGACAGATCCTAGAAACAGAAACTAAACAGAGACACACAAAGACTAACAGAAATCATGAGACAAATGGATTTAACAGATATCTACAGAACATTTCATCCTAAAGCAAAAGGATATACTTTCTTCTCAGCGCCACATGGTACCTCTTCCAAAACTGACCATATAATTGGTCACAAAACAGGCCTCCACAGATACAAAAAGATTGAAATTATCCCATGCATCCTATCTGACGACCATGGACTAAGGCTGATCTTCAATAACAACATAAATAATAGAAAGCGAACATTCTCATGGAAACTGAACAACACTCTACTCAATGATTCCTTAGACAGGATGAAATAAAGAAAGAAATTAAAGACTTTCTAGACCTTAATGAAAATGAAGCCACAACGTACCCAAACTTATGGGACACAATGAAGGCAGTCCTAAGAGGATAACTCATTGCCCTGAATGCCTCCAAAAAGAAACTAGAGAGAGATCATACACTAGTAACTTGACAGAACACCTAGAAGCTCTAGAACGAAAGGAAGCACACTCACCCAAGAGGAGTAGAAGGCAGAAAATAATCAAACTCAGGGCAGAAATCAGCCAAGTAGAAACAAAAAGAACTATTCAAAGAATTAAACAATCAAGGAGCTGGTTCTTTGAGAAAATCAACAAGATAGATAAACCCTTAGCCAGACTCACTAGAGGGTATCTTAATTAACAAAATCAGAAATGAAAAAGGAGACATAACAACAGAACCTGAGGAAATCCAAAACATCATCGAATCCTACTACAAAAGGCTATATTCAACAAAGCTAGAAAACCTGGAGGAAATGGACAATTTCCTAGACAGATACCAGATACCAAAGTTAAGCCAGGATCAGATTAACGATCTAAACAGGCCCATTTCCCCTAAAGAAATAGAAGCAGTCATCAATAGTCTCCCAACCAAAAAAAGCCCAGGACCAGAAGGGTTTAGTGCAGAGTTCTATCAGACCTTCAAAGAAGACCTAATTCCACCTCTCCTCAAACTATTCCACGAAATAGAGACAGAAGGTACTTTACCCAATACATTCTATGAAGCCACAATTACTCTGATACCTAAACCACACAAAGATCCAACAAAGAAAGAGAACTTCATACCAATTTCCCTCATGAAAAAAAATACTCAATAAAATCCTGGCAAACCACATCCAAGAACACATCAAAACAATCATCCATCATGACCAAGTAGGCTTCATCCCAGGAATGCAGGGATGGTTTAATATACAGAAATCCATCAACGTAATCCGCTATATAAACAAACTCAAGGACAAAAATCACACAATCATCTCGTTAGATGCTGAAAAAGCATTTGACAAAATCCAACATCTTATCATGATAAAAGTCTTGGAAAGATCAGGAACCCAATGCCCATACCTAAACATAATAAAAGCAATCTCCAGCAAAACAGTAGCCAACATCAAACTGAATGGAGAAAAGCTGGAAGCAATCCCATTAAAATCAGGGACTAGACAAGGCTGCCTACTTTCTCCCTACCTATTCAATATAGTAGTTGAAGTCCTAGCCAGAGCAATTCGACAACAAAAGTAGATCAAGGGGATACAAATTGGAAAGGAAGAAGTTAAAATAACACTGTTTGCAGATGATATGATAGTATATATTCAGGACCCTAAAAATTCCACCAAAGAACTCCTAAACCTGATAAACAGCTTCAGTGCAGTAGCTGGTTATAAAATTAACTCAAACAAATCAATGGCCTTTCTCTACACAAAGGATAAGAGGGCTGAGAAAGAAATTAGGGAAACAACACCTTTCACAATAGTCACAAATACTATAAAATACCTTGGTGTGACTCTAACTAAGGAAGTGAAAGACCTGTATGACAAGAACTTCAAGTCTCTGAAGAAAGAAATTGAAGAAGATCTCAGAAGATGGAAAGATCTCCCATGCTCATGGATTGGCAGGATTAATATAGTCAAAATTTCTATCTTGCCGAAAGCAATCTACAGATTCAAAGCAATCCCCATCAAAATCCCAACTCAGTTCTTCACTGAGATAGAAAGGGCAGTTTGCAAATTCATCTGGAATAATAAAAAACCTAGGAGAGCAAAAACTATTCTCAACAATAAAAGAACCTCTGGGGGAATCACCATGCCTGACATTAAGCTGTACTACAGAGCAATTGTGATAAAAACTGCATGGTACTGGTACAGCAACAGACAGATAGATCAATGGAATAGAATAGAAGACCCAGAAATGAACCCACACACCTATGGTCACTTGATCTTTGACAAGGGAGCTCAAACCATCCAGTGGAAAAAGGACAGCATTTTCAACAAATGGTGCTGGCACAACTGGCGGTTATCATGTAGAAGAATGCGAATTGACCCAATCTTATCCCCTTGTACAAAGCTTAAGTCTAAGTGGATCAAAGACCTCCACATAAAACCAGAGACAATGAAATTTATAGAGGAGAAAGTTGGGAAAACCCTCGAAGACATGGGCACAGGGATAAGATTCCTAAACAGAACAGCAATGGCCTGTGTGGTCAGATCAAGAATTGACAAATGGGACCTTATGAAATTACAAAGCTTCTGTATGGCAGAAGACACAGTCAGTAAGACAAAAAGGCCACCAACAGATTGGGAAAGGATTTTTACCAATCCTAAATCTGATAGGGGATTAATATCCAGCATCTACGAAGAGAAAAGAAACTGGACTCCAGAAAAACAAATAACCCCATTAAAAAATGGGGTACAGAGCTAAACAAAGAATTCTCAACTGAGGAATTCCGAATGTTTGAGAAACATCTGAAAAAATGTTTAACATCCTTAATCATCAGCGAAATGCAAATCAAAACAACCCTGAGATTCCACCTCACACCAGTCAGAATGGCTAAGATCAAAAATTCAGGGGACAGAGATGCTGGTGAGGATGTGGAGAAAGAGGAACACTCCTCCATTGCTGGTGGGAATGCAAGCTTGTACAACCACTCTGGAAGTCAGTCTGGCGTTATCTCAGATCATTGGACATAGTACTACCAGAGGATCCAGCAATACCTCTCCTGGGCATATACCAAGAAGTTGTTCCAACTGGTAAAAAGGACACATGTTCCACTATGTTCATAGCAGCCTTATTTATAATAGCCAGAAGCTGGAAAGAACCCAGATGTCCTTCAACAGAGGAATGGATACAGAAAANGTCCTGGAAGGAAAACTGCAACAGGAGGAAGATACCTGAACCAAAGAAAAGACAAGATATTAAGCATCTCACAACAAGTCAAAAGCAGAAAGTCACAAGCACATAAAACTACCTACAAGGGGCTGTTGAGATGGCTCAGTGGGTAAGAGCACCTGACTGCTCTTCCGAAGGTGATAAGTTCAAATCCCAGCATCCACATGGTGGCTCACAACCATGCGTAAAGAGATCTGGCGCCCTCTTCTGGAGTGTCTGAAGACAGCTACAGTGTACTTACATATAATAAATAAAATAAATCTTTAAAGAAAAAAAAACTACCTACAAAAACAAACATATCAGGAACCAACAGTTGTCTCTCTTTATTATCTGTCAATATTAATAGACTCAACTCACTTATAAGAAGATCTACACTAACAGACTAGATATGCAAACAAGATCCAGAATTTTGCTGCATACAAGAAACATACCTCAACAAAAGTTTGAAAAAAGTTCTTCCAAGCAAATGGTCCCAGGAAAGAAGCTGGAGTTGCCATTCTAATATACAATAAAATGGACTGTAAACCAAAAGTTATCAAGCGTGATAAAGAAGGACACTTCATATTCATCAAAGGGAAAATCCACCAAGAGCAAATCTCAAATCTGAACATCTGTGTCCCCAATGCAAGAGTACCCAAATTCATAAAAGAAACTTTACTGAAGCTCAGAACATACATTGAACCACAAACAATAATAGTGGGAGGTTTCAATAATCAACTCTCACCAATGGACCCATCATTGAAACAGAAACTAAACAGATATACAGTAAAACTAAGTGAGTTTATTAACCAGTTGGATTTAACAGATATCTACAGAACAGTTCATCTTAAACAAAAGAATACACCTTCTTCTCAGCACCTCTTGGTACCTTCTCCAAAACCCTCAACAGATACATGAAGACTGAAATAATACCATGTATCCTATCAGATCACTATGGCATAAGGCTGGTCTTCATTAACAGCAAAAACTACATAAAGCCCACATACACATGGAAGCTGAACAACTCTTTACTCAGTGAAAATGTGGTCAAGGAAAGAAATTCAATACTTCCTGGAATTTAATGAAAATGTTGATACATCATACCCAAACCTATGGGACACAATGAAAGCAATGCTAAGATGAAAGTTCATAGCTCTAACTGCCCTGGTAAAGAAACTGGAGAGATCTTACACTAACAACTTAACTGCATACCTGAGAGCTCTAGAACAAAACAAAACAAGCAAACTCACCCAAGAGGAGTAGAAGGCAGGAAATGTTCAAACTCAGGGCCAAAATCAACCAAATTAGAAACAAAGAAAACAATACAAAGACTGGGCAAAACCAAAAGCTGGTTCCTTAATGAATCAACAAGATAGATAAATCCCTAGCCAACCTAACTAAAGAGCCAAGAGGCAGTAACAAAATTAATAAAATCAGAAAAGAAAAGGGAGATAGAACAACAGAAATGGAGGAAATTTAAAAAATCATCAGATTCTACTATAAAAGCCTATACTCAACAAAACTGGAAAATATAGATGAAATGAATGGTTTTCTAGACAGATGCCACATACCAAAGTTCAATCAAGTGCAAGTAAACCACCTAAACAGGGACATATCACACAAGGAAATAGAAGTTCATTAAAAACCTCCCAACCATAAAAAAAGCCCAGGTCTAGATGAATTTAGTGCAGAATTTTACCAGACCTTCAAAGAAGATCTGATACCAATTTTCCTCAAACTATTCCAAAAAATAGAAACAGAAGGAACACTACATAATTAATTTATGAAGTCACAATTACTCTAAAACCTAAATCACATAAGGACCAAATCACAAAAGAGAACTTCAGACCAACTCATAAATATCGATGTAAAAATACTCAATAAAATTCTTGTAAATCAAATCTAAATAAACATCAAAACCATCATTCATCATGATCAAGTAGGCTTCACCTGAGAGATGCAAGGTTGGTTTAATATACGAAAATCCATTAATATAATCCACTATATAAACAAACATAAAGAAAAAGTCACATGGTCATCTCTTTAGATGCAGAAAAAGCATTTGACAAAATACAATAGCCCTTGATGTTAAAAGTACTGGAGAGATTAAGAATTCAAGGCCCATACCTAAATATAATAAAAGCAATTTACTCCAAACCAACAGCCAATATCAAATTAAATGGAGACATACTTGAAGCAATCCCACTGAAATAGGGTCAAGACAAGGATGACCACTATAGCCATGTGTATTCAATATAGTACTCAAAGTGTTAGCTAGAACAATAAGACAACAAAAAGATTCAGGGGATACAAATTGGTAAATAAATGTATCACTATTTGCAGATAATATAATATATATAAGTGAACCCCCAAATTCTTGGGAATTATCACAGTAAAATGGTAGAATTAACATAGTAAAAATGGCCATCCTACCAAAGGCAATCTATAGATTCAATGCAATCCCCATCAAAATCCCATCACAAGTCTTCAGATACATGGGAAGAACAATTCTCAAATTCATCTGGAAAGGCAAAATAAACAAAACAAACAAACAAACAAACAATAGAATAGAGAAAATAATGCCTAACAATAAAAGAACAGCTGGGATACTCACCATCCCTGACCTCAAGCTTTGCTACACAACAATCTTGAGAAAAACTGCATGGTATTAGTACAGAGACAGACATGTTGGTCAATGGGATAAAATTGAAGACCCACAAATAAAACCACACACCTTCACTTGATTTTTGACAAAGATGCCAAAAGTATACAATGGAAAAAAAGAACACATCTTCAATAAATAGTACTAGTCTAACTGGCTGTCTGTATGTAGAAGAATGAAAATATACCCATATTTGTTACCTGGTACAAAGCTCAAGTCCAAGTGGATCAAGAACCTCAACATAAAACCAGATACACTGAATCTAATAGAAGAAAAAGTGTGAAAGAGCCTTGAAATCATTGGCACCAGGGGACGTTTCCTAAACAGAACCCCAATGGCTCATGCTCTAAGATCAAGAATTGATAAATGGGACCTCATGAAACTGGAAAGCCTCTGTAAGGCAAAGAACATAGTCAATAAGTCAAATCAGCAATCTGCAGATTGGGAAAAAAATCTTCACTATCCCCACATAAGATAGAGGGCTAATATCCAAAATATATAAAGAACTCCAGAAGTTAACCAGAAAAAAAAAAAATCAAACAACATAATCAAAAAATTCACAACTGAGGAATCTCAAATGAGTGAGAAGTACCTAAAGAAATATTGAAAGTCTTTAGTGATCACAGAAATGCAAATCAAAATGATCCTGTATTCCACCTTATACCAGTCAGAAAGGCTAGGATCAAAACCTCAGCTGACAACACATATTAGAGAGGATGTGGAGAAAGAGGAATGCTCCTCCATTGCTGCTGGGATTGCAAACTGGCACAACCACTTTGGAAATCAATCTGGAGGTTCTTCAGAAAATTGGAAATAGATCTACCTGAAGACCCAGCTATACCACTCTTGGGAATATACCCAAAAGATGTCCCACCATGCCATAGGGGTTCAAGTTCCACTCTGTTCATATCAGCTTTATTTGTAATAGTCAGAAGCTGGAAACAACCTAGATGTCCCTTGACAGAAGAATGGATACAGAAAACGTGGTTCAGCTAGTAAGAATGATGACATCCTGAGTTTTTGCAGGCAAATGGATAGAGCTAGAAAATAATCATCTTGAGTGAGGTAACTCAGACCCAAAAGGACATGAATGGGTTGTATGTAATCACTAATAAGTAGATATTAGACAATAATAATAATAATAATAATAATAATAATAATAATAATAATAATACAAATACATAAGATAAAGTCGACAGAACTCCAAAAGGTCAACAAGCTGAAGTGTCCAAGTGAGGATGCCTCAGTTCCACTTGGGAGAGAGAAGAAAGCAATCACAAGTTTGGAGGGAAGGAGGGACATGGGAGGGAAAGTGGATGGGGGGAATGGAGTAGGGGGAGGGCAAACCTGCTCTGGTATTATGTGAGGAAAAAGGACTGAAGTCCTGAGGGTCAGCAGAAAGAATGGAAACAGGCAACCTCAGGAAATAGGAGGTTGGGGGAACCCCCCCCCCCGAAATGCATTAAAGACTTAGGAGGTGACAAACTCCCAGAACTCAAAATGAGGTGCCTTAAATGAAATGCCCAACAGTAGGGAGAGGTAACTTACAGAGCCCACCTCCAGCAGGAAGACAGGGCATCAAATGAGGAATGGGGTTGCCATGTCACAGTCATGCCTCTGACCCATAATTGTTTCTGTCTGAAAGAATTACAGGGATGGAAATGGAGAGGAGCCTGAGGAAAAGAAGTTCCAGAGACAGGCCTAAAATGGGATCCAGCTCAGTGGAAGGTCCCAAGATCTGACACTATTACTGAGGCTATGGAGCACTCACAAAAAGAGATCTATTATGACTGCCTCCAACATATTCAACAAGCAACTGAAAGAGTCAGATGTAGATATTTGCACCGACCAATGGACAGAAGCAGCTGACACTTGTTATTGAATCAGGGAAGTCTGAAAGAAGTTAAGAAGGGTGACCCTGTAGGAGGACCAGCAGTCTTAATTAATCGGGACTCCTGAGATCTTTCAAACAATAGAACACCAAACAGATAGCATGCACCAGCTGATACAAAGCCACTCAATACAAACATAGTAGAGGACTTCCAGGTCTGTGTTCATTCAGAGAAGATGCACCTTACCTGCAAGAGAATGGAGACCCAAGGGAGTATTTAAAGGTCAGGTAGGGTGGGGGGATACTTGGAGACAGGGTGGGGGATGGGAGGTGTTATGGGGCATGGAGCAGTTGAAGGGTGGATGGGGATGCAGGGAGTGGAATATGGAGTGTTAAAAATGAATTAAAAAGAAAAGAAAAAAAAAAAGAGACCACGGACACTCCATTTTTCTCTACTTAATTCTAATTTTATTTATTTTTCTTTCATTTATACCAATACAAATCATCCACTGAATATCACAATAATACAATGTAATAAAAGAGTTTTAAACATAAAAATAATGAAATATTCTTCAGTCCTTTTTCTAATTCCTGATGCCTTTGTGTGTTAACAAGAGATCAATTGTACTGACTGGTTTTGTGTGTCAACTTGACACAGGCTGAAGTTATCACAAAGGAAGGAGCTTCAGTTGGGGAAATGACTCCATGAGATCCAGCTGTAAAGTATTTTCTCAATTAGTAATCAAGGGGGGGTTCGCATTTTGGGTGGTGCCAACTCTGGGATGGTAGTCTTGGGTTCTATTCATGCTAAGCAAGCCAGAGGAAGCAGGCAAGCCACTAAAGAACATCCCTCTATGGCCTCTGCATCAGCTCCTGCTTTTGACCTGCCTGAGTTCCAGTCCTGACATCCTTTGGTGATGGAAGTGTAAGCTGAATAAACCCTTTCCTCCCCAACTTGCTTCTTGGTCATGATGTTTTGTCCAGGAATAGAAACCCTGACTAAGACACCATCTATGGTATTATTTTGATTACAGGTTACTTACAGATGTTTTTGCACCATAGTGTAATTTTATAGAACAGAAGACAATCTTCAGGAGATGATTTTCTCCTTTACCTTGTGCCATCTAGGAATTATTTTTTTTAATTAGTCACTATTTTATTACATATTTTCTTTATTTACATTTCAAATGCTATCCCCAAAGCCCCCTATACCCTCCCCATGCCCTGCTCCCCAACCCACCCACTCCTTCTTCCTAGTCCTGATATTCACCTGTACTGGGGCATATGATCTTTGGAAGACCAAGGGCCTCTCCTCCCATTGATGGCTGACTAGGCTATCGTTTGTTACATATGCAACTAGAGACACAGCACTGGGAGTTACTGGTTAGTTCATATCATTGTTCCTCCTATAGGATTGCAGACCCCTTAAGCTCCTTGGGTACTTTCTCTAGTTCCTTCATTAGGGGCCCTGTGTTTCATCCAATAGATAACTGTGAGCATCTACTTCTGTGTTTGCCAGGCACTGGCATAGCCTCACAAGAGAGAGCTATATCAGGGTCCTATCAGCAAATCTTTCTGGCATATGCAGTAGTGTCTGGGTTTGGTGGTTTTATATGGGCTATCTAGGAATTATATTCACAACTGCAGGTATAGCAGTAGATTTCTTTACCTTCTGATCTATTTCATTTGACTTCCATTGTGCTTTTCTCTATTATACCACATGCAAAAATAATTAACTAAACATGGATGGAAATATATGAGTACAAACCAAAGCTCTTTTATCTTTGTGTATTGATTTATCTCAGGTATTTTATCATAATAATGGAATATGTACTAACATATCAACCTATGCAGTTTCAAATAATTTAGTATTGAAATTCAGCAGCATAGCAATGTAAAAAGGAGAATTTGTTTTTAAGACTAAAGATATATGAACCAAAGTAATTGTCACAAATGGACAATTGAGACATGTTAGGATACCTTAGGAGGAAGGAAGACCAGGGTGTGGATGCTTCAGTCATGCATTGAACTGGAAACAGGATGATTGAGAGTGTTGGACAGAGGTGGGGCATGGGAGTAGAAGAGATGGAGGAAATAAGAGGGCAGTATGAGGTATTGGAGGGGATGGGAGAAATGTATAGAGAGACAGGAAATCAAATAAAATTATGTAGCAGCCACAAAGAACTGCAGATAGCCACAAAAGGGTCCCATATGCCCAGGAAGCGAGGAGAGGCCCCCAGAACCCAATGACTATGACTTTAGCCTAAATGCTCAGGGAAAGGGGAGATAGAACCTGTGGAGACTACCTCCAGTAGATAGGCACCGTCGCCAGTTGAGGGATGGGGCTACCCATACATCTCAAAGTTTTTAACCCAGAAATGTTCCTGACCAAAAGAAAGACAAAGACAAAATGGAGTGAAAACTGAAGGAAGGTCCATCCAGGGACCAGCCTACATGGGGATCCATCCTGTCTGCAGACACCAACCCTCTACCCTGTCACTGTTGCCAAGAGGGGCTTGATGCAGATGTTGATGCTTGGAGCCAACCATCAGACTGAGGTTGGAGAACCTGGTGGGAAGTAAGCTGAAGGACTGGAGGAGATGAGGGGTATTGCAATAACATAGGAAGAACAGTGTTGGCTGGCCAGACTGCCAAGTGCTCCCAGGGACTAGACAACAAAGCAGGGAGTGTACATGAAGGGATCCAACATACATGGATAGCAGAGGGTGGCCTTATCTGACATCACTGGGATGGGAGGCCCTTGGTCCTGTGAAGGTTTGATGCCCCAGCATAGAGGTATCCTGGAGGAGTGGGGTGGGAATTGGTGAGTGGATGGGGGATCAATCTCATAGGGGCAAAGAGGAGGGGAGAGAGGCTGGATGTAGAATGGGGTTTTGTGGAGGAGTAAACAGGAAGTGAGAGATCATTTGCGATGTAAACTAATGCAATGATTAATGTAAAAACAGAATATGTATGTATATACATATCACAAGCAAGAGCATTGAATGAAGACACACTGTGAATTTGGAGAAGGGTAGAAGACATGTATGGAAGGCTTTGGAGGAAAGAAAGGGAAGGAAAGAAATATATTATTATTTCAAAAAAGTATGTATTACTTATCCCACATTTATTAGCACTTTATAACAGATATCTTGTAAAGGATTGTTTTCACTTTGATTGTCTCGAGTAACAGAGACAATACAAAGAGTGCATTTGAAATGCTGTATGCAGTGTTTCCTTTACAGTATGTTGTCATTTGATTTGATCAGTCAAATTATGGTACATATAAACATACACTCAACTTGTCAAAACACTTTCATGTAGGGAAATAAAATAAACACCATGTGTTTTGTTCCTGAGAGTTTAACAAAACTTCCCAGAGTATAGAATTATTGACTCAAAGACAATTAATAATGACATCATGGGACAAGTAAAAGTTGTTCAAATAAACTTTACTTATAGATGAAATGAAACAAACTGGAACTGAGGACCAGTAATCCACACAACTTTAAAGCAGAGAAAAAGGACTTTTAGTTACCATATTTCTTTCAGATAATAGTAGAATTTATAAGCAAAGGACATCCCCTAACAAGAATTCTGTGATAATACTTTGTCTCTGAAATACCGGAAATCTTAGCATACTAGAAATATAACTTAGAAAAATGCCCTATAAATACAGAATCGGCTGGGCTGTGGTGGAGCACGCCTTTAATTCCAGCACTTGGGAGGCAGAGGCAGATTTCTGAGTTCGAGGTCAGCCTGGTTACAGGACAGCCAGGGATATACAGAGAAACCCTGTCTCGAACAAAACAAAACAAAACAAAACCATTTACAGAATCATTTCAGTCTGAGCATTTCTATCTGTTGAGGTCTGCTTTCCCCCACTGGGCGGTTCGGTATTCATGTGGACTCTAATTTTGTAAGAATTACACATGACCAATAATTGTCCAGTGAAACACCAAGGGGCCTGCATGTATTTGTGTTCTTTAAGAGATGGAAGTTACCAGGTAAATTTGTATGTCATGTTTTTAAAAACTCATGAAAAGAAATGGTTCTGCAAAAAACTTATAAGGAGCTCAGTTTCTTTACCCCTGAATAGGACAATTTAATTTGGTTTACAGGACACATTAGATACCTCAAATCATTAATTTATGAAATAATATTTCCTTAATAACTTTTCAAATATTTTATAATTAATAAAATTGTTAAAATTCTGAAAAAGCTTAATTGAATTTCAAATTTTCTTTCTATTTCCTTTAAATTAAATCCATATTGTTAAATTTGCTTTGATGATAGTTTCTTTCCAAGTTTTATTAGTAAGCTGTAACTAAATATTTATATCAAAGCTATCAAATTCTTTATTTAATATTCAGACCTAGCTAATTAAATTCAGTTTTTACAAAAGATTATTTGAAAATATTTACTGTGATACTCAAATTATTTTATTTTTTATTAATTACAGAGGAAATTAGATATAATTTCATTGAATGTGAATAGTTGATTTCTCCATACTTATATGAAATAATTTTTACATAAAACATGTTTTGGAATACAGAAAAGGGGGTAGTAAGGCATGTTATTTGGAATAAAGATACATGAGGGATTACATTTTAACAGTAGAGTTAAATAAGCTAACTTTTTGATGAATTACAAAAATATTATTACCTCTATATTTCCAATGTCAAATAAACACTCAATTACTACCCCTATTTATGTGGCCTATATGTTTCCTACATTGTATCTACTTTGAATGAAGCTTATTCATATATATGTAATATATATATATATATATATATATATATATATATATATATATATATATTCTGGATTCACTTTCAATATCTAATAGAAAAATTTTATAAAAGCTATATGGTTCCTGGTACTATTATATTTGTTTAAAAATCTATAAGGCAAAGAAATTCATTAGTACTTTAAAATATTGGCAGTTAAAGAATACACTATTAGACAATTGTAAGAGAAAAGGAGATGCTTTTTTATTTAGAGTTTTATTTAGTGCTAAGTTACTCTTAAGTAAGAGTAACTATAGAGTAATAAAAAGACATTACAGATTATGAAAATATATATGAAATCACTGGAGAGATCAGCATGTCATCCTGCAAGCTTGTAGCACAAATTTAGCAGCTCATAAATACTCATGGAGACCAAGTCAGTATTTCATCTCAAATTATAATCAGAAGTTATTATGAACCTTCTTGAGAAATCACCACACAGAAAATCCACAGAGCTCTTGCAATCAATAGGTTCTGCCAGTATCCACACAGTTATAAGCTACAGCCAAGAAGAACTTCCACTCAACTCCCAAACAGGTGCTGAGCATTTGCCATAGCCCTTTAGAGATATTTCTTGTAAGATTACTTACTAGGAGCTAAGAAAATAACAATCTATAATTAAACTGTCCTGAATTCTAAAAGTTGTATTTCTTTTCCAATCTAAATTTGAAGGCATATGTGTGAAACTAAAAGTACCATTTAACTCTAAAAAAACCCTTCATGTCGCCAGCTAATCCTGAATCAATTTTAGTGTCAAAATAATGATTATTGTATTGGGAGTGAACTAAAAAACAAAAAAAAGAGACATAATGTTTCTTCCATAACAGCATAGATTTTATCACAGAGAATAAGAATTAAAAATAACTTGCATCATTTTGTGAGGGTGGCCAGGTGATTTGATTACAACGTATTCCAGAAAAGAGAAAACACAAACAGAGTAGCTTCAGATGAAAAAATTCAAGGAAGCATTCCCTCAAGAAGGATATATATTCTGAGAAGACACTACTCAAAGTAAATTGCATAGCAGTCTGAGGGCTGCGAGGTAGGGATGTGCTTAGTGTGGTTGAATGACAGCAAGATAGGTAATTAGAACAGAAGAAGAGAGTAAGCAGATGCCAGATCATAGACATAGCTATAAACAAATAGTGTGCCCAGTTTACCTAAGCTTTGAAAGCAAGTTAATTCTGATACTGATGAAGTAACTGGAATATTTAGAAGAAGAATGTTTTATGATCTGGTTTTTATAATGAAAAGTTTATAGAACACAAACTTTCAAAAGAGCTTGTAGTACTGGGACAAATGGAAGCTGGCAGATCAACTGTAATCTTACAGTGATATATAGGAGAAGTAAATATTGACTGGTAGTAGAAATACAGGTTATGGCCAGTAAACGTTCCATTCTGGATGTACTTAGGAGGTAGCTACTGTGATATATGCTAATGGAATAGATAGAGAAGGGGAGAATAAAAGCTTAGTGAATGATTTTTATGTGTCTGTTCCGATCGATGGAATGACTAATAGAGCCATTTACAAACTTAGAGATCATTAAAGGCCAGTTACTGTTTGATTGTAGATCAAGATTTCTTTTCATATACATGAAATTTTGGTATATAGAATAGTCAATTGAATATATTCCTCCTAAGGTAAAATTATCCCAACGTCATTTGAGTAAAGTGAGATAAGGGTGGGAGGAAAATAGTGTTATTACACAAGTCTCCCTAATTCTCTGTTCATAGCAAGATGGCAGAGCCAAGATTTAAATGCAAACGGTAAAGCTACAGGACTCATAAAACTACTTTATTTCTAGCTCTCCTGGGAGCACCTATAAGATTATCAGTGGACTCTTGTGGTACACTATCCATCTATAAAGAAAATTTAAATCATCTTTCCAGGTAAATTGATATAACTACAGAAGTTCACATTGTGTGAACCCAGAACTAGAAAGACAAACATCACATGTTCTCTTATCTGAAGCTCTTACATCTGAATATTCAGATGAATATAATGTGACATATTCAGAAACCAGGTAAGGAAAAAGAGATTATTTCTTAGAAAGAATGGTAAGTAAATAGTAGAGGAAATTATGAGGCTACAGTGATCTGAGAGGACAGGAAGCAGCTTTTCAAGAAAGAAGGAAGCAAATACAGAAGAAGCAGGAGAGTAAGTAGCAGGTTACAAATAACATTAAGAGAAAAATTGGAAAGAGGTAGGTCTTTTTAGGGAGACAGTAGAGAGATAAAAACAGAAAAAGGAAGGAACTTTGTAAACTAACAAGGATTTTCAAAGGTTCCATAAAATCATATTGTTAACTATTTACCTAGAAGGAGGGGGAAAAGGAGGGGAGAGAAGGAAAGGAAGAGGAGCTAGAGGAGGATGATGAAGAAGAGCACCAGGAGAGGGAAGAGAAGGGAGAGGAGGATGAGATGAAGAAGACATCCTACATATAACTCTGCACATAAATATACATATTTTGTTTAAATTAACTTTTCTCATCTAGACTGATGATGCTCTCTACAATAGCCAAATACTATATCCCTGGAGATAAATGGTAAGTCCCTAACGTGTCAGACACTTTAAGAAATAGTGCTCAGAGATCCCTGGGATGGAACTGGCATGAATGTCCCCTTTCTAACGACTAGCTTTCCTAGTACCTGAAAGCATCATGCAAGCAACAACAATACTAAGCAGTTACCATGGCCTGTGATCCATTAAGAACCAGCACATCATAATACCTATGTGTGCAGAAGTGCCACACAAACCTCGCAGTAACCAACAGCTCTTTAATTGGACTTATGGCCTATTCAACAGTGAGGAAAACATGCCTGGTACTGAAAACCTAGATAACTACTCAGTATTAGTGAGGTAATACATAGTAAAGGTGAACCTACAGCCCTGACTTTACTAAACCAGCATAATCTCTAAAAGCAGTCTTAAACATGTGTCCTTATACCCACAGACAAGTGTGGTCTTCTCTACTCATTAAACATTTTTTTCAACAGAGACTACTATGGAAAACCAGAATCCTTCAAATTAAAGAGTTGTGAACCTTAGTCCAAGTGGAAACTTGTGCAATACACTCATGAACCTAAGGCTCAGGAAACATTGTGGAAAAATGAGCAAAAATTTTTGTAAGAGCCAGAATATACAGAAGGTTGTGACTCCTGGTAATGTTGGAAGGTTTATTCATAGTGTTTCACCAACATGACTGCTCAGATGTGAACTGAACAAGACCATACAAATGGACATGCCAATTTTGTATGGAACAAACCAGGAGACTCAAACCGATGGACTGAACTGCAGGCTGCTAACGAATACTGTGAGTGGAAGAAATAGTCTTCCCCAAGACTATTTCCCAAGATAGCGACAACAACTGACTATCTAGTACCAATGATATCATTGGTATAACTATATAAAAACCTGCATATAAGCAACATTATACAGACTGAACAGAAATATCTAGAAATGTATATTATTCACATATTTATGCAATAACATTTAATGAAAAATGCCATGAAATTGGATTGGGAGAGGGAAAGTTAAAGGAGAACTGTTGAAATATAATTTTAGAAATAAAAATAAAAGTAAATAAATAGTATCATGTGCTGTATGCTCAAAATGAACAAGATCATGTTTTATATGAATTTGTTTTATAATTAACAATAAGATATTATTCATTGCAAAGAATAGTTTTCATTTCAGAAGCAAAATAATTCTAAAATATATCTTTTCCCTCTTTATTTTTTGTCTTGAAAGGTAAAGTATTCACTGTTGCTTTGAATAATAATTTTTTTCTTTTATAATTGAAGATATTTTATTGTAATCTGTCAAATTTGGTTAATACCATCATTATTTTGATAGTGTCTCTTCAATGGGATAGGGATGAGAAGAGACTACATTTAGCAAATTGGTGAAATATTTCATACATTTTTACTAAAAATTCTATGTGCCCAGTCAAATCTATTTGGGCATAAAGATATAAGAAGCCCATGACTCAATGAAGATCCAGCCTGCAATCAGCATTGCTCATTTTCAATAAGTTTTCTGTTTTCCTTTTCTTTTCTTCTCATTTTCTTTGTCTTTCACTTTCTGAAGATCCAAACCAGACAGATATTCCCTAGATTGATGTTCTTGCAGCCCCTGCATTGGCAGCATTGAGCTCTGGCACAGACTTGGAAAGCTATTTACTTGAACAACTGATTCCCACTAGAGAATTTTCAGCAA
Source organism: Mus minutoides (assembly GCA_902729485.2). Classification (NCBI taxonomy): domain Eukaryota; kingdom Metazoa; phylum Chordata; class Mammalia; order Rodentia; family Muridae; genus Mus; species Mus minutoides. The sequence goes on along the minus strand of LR749491.1, from coordinate 2,487,171 downwards.
AACACAATCTTCTTTCTTCCACAGATGTTTCCTCTTCTCCTTTGGTGTTCATGACCTGGCACAACTTGTCTGCAGCAAAGCATATGTGCAGTACTTGTCTATCCAAATAGCACCAGTGCCAGGATGCTTGCTTTCTGTGACAGAAAAGTGGAGACCTCATTTATTATCTCTTCCTTAGTGACAGATTTAATTTTTCCAACACCATCTTTGTTATTTGAGAGCTATCAGACTGTTGCCTTTTCTTAAAAAAAAATGCAATGATTTCAGCAATTAGTAGACTTCCAAGGGTTGATATCCAGTTAAACAAGCACTCATTATCCTCCTGTGCATTCCTGCTCACAACTGCTTCCAGAACTGTACCTCCAATTGTCTCTAGGATGGCTCAAGAGGAATATTCAGCTGTTTCTTTAATTCCAAGAACAGAACACAGGATATTGCTATACTCCTCAATGTATTTCATTTTCCTGCTAAAATAATTATATTCAAACAGGTAGCCATCTTAAACTCATCACCTCTGAACAGACTCAGTACAGGAAGCTCCATTTTCAGTGAATATCAGATTACTACTCAAGCATCTAGCAACCAGAGACCCACAAACACAGGCTGCTGATTCTTCAAGTGAATTGAGCCAAACATGTGCATCATCTTGGATGACTGAAATAAAACCCTCTCATGAATTCTCAGATCAAGTTTTGCATAGCAAATAGCCTCACTTTCCTGAGACATTCTAGATGAACTCAGCAATATTAGCCAGCTGGTATGCATTAATGGGACCTCAAACTCTCACTTCTGGGCATTCTTTTTCTTCTCTTACAAAAGTAACTCCATCAGTGGCATCCACATAACTTTCATCTTTGTTTCCTTCTAAAAAATGAGTCTAAAAGAAACAATTTCATGCTCATCCTCAGAGGAACCTATTATCCCATCAAGTAATTTGGATGATAATTTCTGCTCACATAAAAACTCTTTATCCATTGTCCCTTTGTGAATTCTCTCTCCAGACTTGCTTTGACTTCAAAAATAACTAGTAATGTTGTGCTCCTATCAGAGAACATTCTAAAAAAATGTTATAACTAGGAAAATTTGACGTAACCATGGACCCAGTGATGTCCTGAGCTAAGACAATTTAACAGAAATAGAAGATGAAATTGTATCTCAAACAATTCATATTTCACACAAGTTATATTTCTCTGTGTTGTGAAAAAAGTCAGATTATGTTGAAGATGTTTTCATAAGTGAGCACAAGCTACTGTACAGAGACTCGGTGTGTAATTTTTCAAAGAAACTTCTAACATTGAACTTCATTTTGTGCCAGTGGCTCAGTCCTTCATAATGGAGACCTTTGCTTCATCTCTGTAATTATATCAAATAAGTTATATTATACAGCTTATCTGATTTTAACCTGATTTTAAAAAAGAGTCTGAGGCCTCTTTAGATGGTCCAAATGGCACCCCCACCATTGTGGATATCATCAGTACCCTCCCCCTACAAGCCCAATTCTTTCCATCACAGTGGATTCCATTCCTGCACCTCCACAGCTATGACTGCTGGTGAGTTTCTCTGCTTCTGTCCAATAAACTTTTACATTACTTTTCATTTCTATAGAGAACAAAGAGCCTGTGTGGTCACTGGATACTCTAAACAGTCTCATTGTACTCAGAGCAGCAGCCAATTCAATGAAGATGGCCCCTGCTGTTGTACCTGAAACAGATGGGTATTCTTTATGCACTACCACAGAGGCTGCTGGATCAATGCAGAGAGTGCAGGAGATAGCTAGACTGCTGGCAAGCAATCAGAAACTGACAGAGTTCAATTCACCGCAATGGATCTTTCAAAGTTTAGTAATAACTTATTATTCTCATTTCTTGAAATAGCTTCTTTGTCAAAGGGAACACAATATAACATATGCTTTCTAACATTATTTTCAGAAATGACATTTTAAATGGACAAAATGGGGAACTTAACGCAACACATTTTATGGCATATCATTGTTAAGCAGAGTGAGGTCTTAATAGTATTAAAGTCTAGCCATAGATTTATGTTATTTATTTTACAAAAATACTACATAAAATATTGAAAGTGATAATATACCATCTACAAATTGGGATTTAAAGTCTTGAATAATTTTCTTCAAAATTTCTAGTGTTCTATTTTCTCAAGTGTGTGTGTGTGTGTGTGTGTGTGTGTGTGTTTCCCTAGTTAAGGTTTAACATTTTCTGAATTTATATTACAAGATTTAAACATTCTTACTGTAATTTTCATCCTGACTGCATCATTTAAGATCAGATCCATCATCACAAATGCATTTTTTTGGTACTGAGTCAGGCAATGCTTCCTTGCTACTCATCTCTGTGACCAAGTATGCAGGAATTACTATTACGACAAAAATTCAGGTGTTAACTCATTGATGTTGAAAATATTTTGTAAACTAGAAGATCGTCGTTTTTCTCATTCATTGTCTTTATTTCTCAGTGTAGTCTTGGTTTTGTTTCTTTGTTATCTTTCTTAAAAAATACTTTTACTAGATATTTTCTTTATTTGCATTTCAAATGTTATCCCCTTCTGTACGAGACAGCTATATCAGGTTCCCTTAAGTAGGCACTAGCTGTCCTATGCAATAGTGTCTGAGTTTAATGACTGACTATGGGATGGATCCCCCCTGGTGGGGTAGTCTCTGTATGGTCCATCCTTTTGTCTTAGCTCTAAACTTTGTCTCTGTAACCCCTTTCATGGGTATTTTGTTTCCTATTCAAAAGAGGAATGAAGTATCCACGTGCTGGTGGATGCTCATAATCATCTATATGATGGAACACAGGGCCCACAATGGAGAAGCTAGAGATAGAACCCTAGGAGCTGAAGGGGTCTGCAACCCTAGAAGAGGAACAACAATATGAACTAACCAGAACCCCCAGAACATGTGTCTCTAGCTCTACATGTAGCAGAAGATGGCCTCTTCAGCCATCATTCGGTGGAGAGGCCCCTTGGTATTGTAATCTTTATATACCCCAATACAGGGGAACGCCAGGACCAAGAAGTGGGAGTGGGTGGGCAGGGGAACAGGGCGGGGGGGGGGCGACTTCGGGATAACATTTGAAATGTAAATTAAGAAAATATCTAATAAAAACTAATTGATTCAAAAAAAAAAAAGAAAGAAAAAAATGTTATCCCCTTTCCTAGTTTCCTCTATGAAAATCCCCTATCCCCTTTCTCCTCCCCCTGCTCTCCAGCCCACCCACTCCCACTTCCTGGCCCTGCATTTCCCTATACTGGGGCATAGAGCCTTCACAAGACCAAGGGCCTCTCCTCCCATTGATGGCCGACTAGGCCATCCTCTGCTATATATGCACCTAGAGACATGAGTCCCACCATGTGTTTTCTTGTGACCTTTCTATCATGGTTGAGCTTTTTTTCATATGAGAGTCATTTGGTGAGAAATGTAATTTCTTACCAAAACTTTTATTAGTGAAGGTATTCCAGAAATTACTGTGAAATATTTATTTAAATGTTCTAATAATGCTCAAACTTGCTATAGGTTAAGCAGAGATTCAGGGAACCTGCTGTAAACTGAGTAGCATAATCTGAATATTTGGAATTTAAAAGACAGTAAATACAGAAAAGAAAGCAGACAGATAAAGTGCAATGTTGCAGGTGCTCAGGCTTTAGTAATGTGAGTAACTCAAGGCGTGGCTCATGGAAGCTCTGTGCAAGATAAGCTAAAATGATTGCAAGAGCAGGAGGGAGTTGGCTCTGACTAAACAGTATCTTCTTGGTAAAACAGAACAGATATCCACATAAGCCCACAGAGACTGAAGCAATGCACACAAGATCTAAAGAGTTCTAACCAGACCCAAACCCAAACACTTTGAAGGGGCCCCACTCACATCCAAGAAGCTATGTGTAATTGATACCCACTGGGAAAGGTTCATGAGCAAGTATGTGGCTTGTTTTGATATGTTCCTTTTGAAAGGGCATGTCCAAGTTGTGGCCAAGGAATGGGGACTGCCTATGCTTAAGGATACTTGCACATGTAGCTCAATAGAAGATTTTTTATCTTATTTAAAACAAAAAAGAAATTTGTAACTTTCTCTTTTATGTCATTTGATTGTAAAATTCTCAAGCATGAATTTTGCAGCATGCAACATGGTATGAATTTAAGAAAGAATATAAGATCTAAGGGGAAGACATGAGACATGATGACCAATTCATGTTGGAAGGATAGGATCTAACCTAATATCCCAGTCCTAAAATCTAGACCAGAATTATAACTCTTAGTGAGGATGATCATAGGCACCAAACAGTTCAACCAATAAGAACACAGATAACTCAGTGGACACCTGTGGAAATTATAGAAATGAAGACAAACTTTTACTGTTTCAAAGACAGTAGAAGTAGTAACTGTCATTTATTCAATAATTATTGACTAGCAACAACGCTGAGATGACAATGACAGACTTACAGAAGATTTATCAGTGAGCATTAATTGAGGTCCTTGGCTATCAGGTCTTTGAGTAGGCCATTGGACTTCCATTTCCTAGTCTAAGACAAATCCCAGAGCATTGTTTGCTTCCAATTGTTTGCAATGAGAAAGGTGCCTTTTGTGTTCTGTAGATCTGCCTAACTCACAGTGCAGGATGTACCGTAACTGCATATTCTTGTGAGTGTCACCCTCTACACCAGGTTCTGAGGGACAGAAATGAGGGGAAGGAGTGAAAATAAAAACCTCAAAACCAATGTTGTCAGTGTCTCCATCATGGATATGATAAACATAGGCAACTGTACTAATGAGGAAAGTATTTGTCTCTATACTGCTGTGTGTGTGTGTGTGTGTGTGTGTGTGTGTGTGTGTGTGTGTGTGTATTTAATTTCATTTCAGGCTATTTTAGAATTTATATTGCAGTAATGAAACCATGACCTACAGCAACTTGGGGAAGAAAGGGCTCATTTTGTCTTACACTTCAAAATATAGTCTCTCCATAAAGGAAGTCAAGCTAGGAAGCACTACTTACTGGCTTTCTCTACCTTCTTCTCCCTTGCTCTGTTTTCTTTTTTACATACCCCCAAATTGTTATCACCCACTTTATGAGCCCCTCTATATAAGTCAACAACCAAGAAAGTGTGCCACAGGCTTGCCTATAATCCAATCTGCTGGAGGTATTTGCTCAGTTTAGATTCTCTCTTCTCCAATTGCTCTAGCTTATGTTCAATTGGCAGGAGAAAAGAAAAGGAAAAAATGGACACAATCAGTTGCATGTATGAGTCTAATTGCATGTAAATTTAAAAACAGTTTAACTACCTCATATTAAATTGATCAAATTAAATAGTAAAAAGGCTATTGTAATGCACCAAATACTTTTTATGTTTAAAGTACATAATGTAAAATAAATGTCCTTTTTATAAGAATTAGTAAGCAATATTTAGTTACAATAGCTTTTAGGTAATTTCATCTCTCTTAGAATTGTAAGCATGAAAGTATGGGAATCACCAAGGCAGCATATTTTCTTTTTTAATAATGTTCTACCATATATTTTGACCTCTACTATAAGATTCCTCTACTGTATTTTAATATCTACTTATGATAAGAGCTATACATTATTTAAGGGTGTAAAGAGTCTAGGACCTTGTAGGCTTAGCTTATTATAGACAATAGGAAGACATTAATCATACATATAGCATAATAAGTCTGCATTTTTATAAAACAAAATATATCATAAATTATAAATTATAAACTATAAACTATATATTATATACTATAAACTATGTCATATATAATATATATCATATATAATATGTCGCATGTGGTATGTCATATATCATATATCATATTCTAATGCCCAATTGCAATACAGTAAAGGATAGTATAAGAAAGAGGAAGAACATGAGAGAGAGAGAGAGAGAGAGAGAGAGAGAGAGAGAAACAGAGAGATTATGTGGTTAATCTATATGAGCAAAAGTAGTAGTAGAAGAAGAAGAAATAGAGACAATCATAAATCCTGCTTCATGAATCACTACCATGATTAATATTATGGTTGATAGAGTGAAGACTTCCAGTTGAACAAGAAAACAAGGAGAGGATAAGGGCTATGTTTATAGCCATGGCAGAGAAATAATGTCCATATAGACTAAGAGGCCAATGTTTTATTACTATAGGCATGTATTGACCCAGGTATCTCAAACAGTTCGGAGCAGCAGACAAGCAGGGGAGCATCACAGGGAAGAAAAATAAGGGAACGGGAAAGAAATATCCAAGCTCTGAGGATTTTTAAGGTCATATATTTTGAATGAACATCAGGGAGACATGGAACATCATTCTTGTGAGCAAAGTCTGGCTGACTGAGAATAGAAGAGTGGGTATGTGGGGGTCAGAAATGGGTGTGTGTGTGTGAGTCAGACACACATGAGCATGTTTGATTCAGATGGACATGAGTGTTTGGGAGTCAAATGGACATACAAGTAAAGTGGGGATTAATGTCCCAACCCAGATGAGAAATAACAGTGACTCAGAATAGTCTGCTAGAATCAAGGTTTACAAAATTGATATATGTTGACATTTGATCTCACAGAATTTGCTGATAATGCATTATTTGTATTTATTTTAAATATCATTTTATTAAAAATAGAAATATATGTTAAGATACGTTTTGAAAACAAAGTAAATGTGTGCAAGACTGAACTCTAGATGTTTCAAATAAGCTTATGAAAATCTTTTATCATCTATAAAACTGAGTTACAGTGAAATACTATGATAATTTTATACTGACACTCATGACTAGGACCCCAAAGTGCACAAAGAATCCCTGATTTCTGAATCTGCCAAAAATTAATGAGACATGGCCAGAACAAAACAAAAGTTTGTCTTATGTTTTCTGTTAGTCTTAGTTTATTTTATTGTCATTTTTTATTGAGGATACCTCTTTCAGAAGCAATATTTTATAACTTAAGATATAAATGTCATAAATCTTAATTTGTACCTTTTGTTTGTTTGGCTTTTTGTTTATTTTGCTTTGTTCTCTTTTTTAAACACAGGCTTTACTGTGTATCCCTGCCTGTACTTAAACTTGACGATCTGCCTTTCACTGCCTCTAGTGCTTGGGTTAAAGGTGTGTGCCACCACTGCCCAGCAAATGTTATCTTTTATAACTTTCATTTTATACATGGAAAAACATACATATTTGTAAAAAAAAAAAAATTCTGACAAGGGCAGGCCTCCCATGAATATCAAACTGTTATCAGATTCTCAGTCCTGGAACTATTCTGGAAACATGAATACAGACAGAAGTGGAATCTCAGAATTTAAGCTGAGATTAAATTCTGAGTTAGCACACGAGTTCCATATTGTAGTAAACACTTATATGTTATAATTGGGTGATCTAACTACATTTCTGATGGCCTTCAACATTGAAAATAATGAGCTGTTTAGAGATTAAACTTGTTTTTTCTCTTGATTCCAAAGGTGGTTATTTAGAATAAAGCATATCTATTTTATAGCTCCTAAATATATTGTTCTCAGTTAAATTTCTTAGGAAACTATTAGTTCCAACTTTATCAACTTGAATTCTAATGTGTCTAATTTTAACTCTAATTCTTAAAATTAAAAACAAAAGAGGTATCAACCTCTTCATGTGAAAGAATGAACTTAAGAAGATTTTCTTTGATTACAAACTCTTCTTTCTGATACTATAACGCGACAGCTTTAAACTCTTTCCAATAGTTTTTAAACTATCCCAAGTTATGATACTAATCAATGTTCCTCTTTATGTGCTTATGTGCATATTTTTAATTGCTTCAACTAGATAACAATGTCATTGTAAAATTATTTCATCTGTAACTAATTGTAATCATGAAAGAGATAGCATTAATTCCTTGATTGTTTATATTTAAACATACTTAATGAGCAACTATATTCAAGAGAGGTATTAACATTTGTTTGCTATTCATTTCTTTCAACACATAAGTATCAGTGGAAATAAACAGACTTTTTTCTCCTGTTTCCTTAGAAAATCATTTCTATAGCAACCAAGCATATTAAACAGAAAACCCAAAAATGTTACAAAAAGATATGCACATTCATTCTGCAAACATCTCTACATGAACTTTTCTTTTTTCTGCATAAAAATATTGCTAGGGAGAAATTTCTAAATGAGGGAGTATATAAAGTATTACAGTAATAAGATATAATTTTTATTTCCTTAATGAAAATTGAAGAACTTAAAGCTTCTTGCATCATTTAAATCCATAAATGTGTCTGCATTTCATGTGTTTTATATCAATTTCAAGAACAGTGTTAAATTATTTCCTAGCATATATATTCTTTATATATGAGCAATCATAAGTTTCTAACACCAAGCCTCTCATCCATCTGCTTAATGCACTTTGGATAAATTATTTCCAACACAATTAGAAATCATTATGATGTAAACGAATAAGTACTATTCAGCTATTTAAATATTCTTTCTGCAGCTATGATGATTTATGTGTATAAAAAGTAATTTCTTCTAATAAAAAAACACAAGTTCAGAATCTGGCCCAATGTGTCCAGGTTAGTTGACTCTGTAGTTTTTACACTGGAGTTCCTATCCCCTGCTGCGCCCTCAATCTTTCCTCCTATTCTTCCATAAGAGTCCCCAAGCTCCATCCACTTATTGGCTGTGGGTGTCTGTATCTGTCTGCATCAGCTGCTTTGTGTAACTTCTCAGAGGACAACTTTCTCCTGCCTGCAAGCATAGCAGAGTACCTTTGATAGTATTAGGGACTGGTGCTTACCCATTGAATGGGTCTCAATTTCGGCAGGTTATTGGTTGTTCATTCCCTCAGTCCCTGCTCCCTCTCTGTGTCTGCATTACTTATAGACAGGACAAATTGGGGGTTGAAAGTTTTGTGGATTGGTGGATGTCTCTTATCAGCCAACTTGGGTTCTTTTCTGGCTATAGGCACTGAGAGTATGAACCACCATCCAAGGAATGCACATGGACTAGACCTGGGTCTCCCTGCTCATATGTAGTAAATGTGCAGTTTGACCTTCATGAGGATCCTTAACAACTAGAATAAGAACCATCCCAAAAGCTCTATGTGGGATCTGTTCTTCTAGCTGGGCTGCCTTTTCTGGCCTCAGAGGGAGAGGAAGTACCTTGCCTTTCAGAGACTTAAACTGCCAGGGGGGAAGGATACCCAGGGGCCCTCCACCTGGTCAAAAAGGGGGATGGGGAGGGGGGAAGTATTGTGGAGGCAGTGACTTGAAGGGTGGCAGTGAGCAAGATGTAAAGTGGATAAGTAAAAATAAAAATAATATAATTAAAAATTTAAAATATACTCAAGTGAGATTTTTATTCAGAAATATAGTAAAATTTAAAACAATATATAAATAATTTAATTTATATATTTGTGATATTGCAGCTATGGTTTGGTTTTAATTTTCTTGAAATAGGCTGGTGTAGCACAGGCTAAGATCTCACAATTCCTCGTTTTCGCTCTGGGTCCGAGGATTACACGTGTGTGCCAGCACACAACATGCTCTCTATTGCTACTATTGTGCTATTGTGGTTCTTTTATTTTGATCAAATTCTAATGTTGATTTCTTCTTCAGCTGCTATTTTGGATCCATCGTGTTCTAAGTTTTCTGTTCATTTCACCCCATCTTTTACCTACTCAAAAGAGGAAAATCAAGCCACAGCTATTTAAAGACAGTTGGAAGAAAATCTATCTTTGCATGCTATTGTGGCATTCCTAAAAATCATTCTTGTACTCAGCAACTTGCTGAATTTAAAGTAAGTTTCATCTTCAGTACTACTGAATTCACAATTTTTCCAAAGCTTATGTAAATGTTTATTTTTCTATGACACTTCTACAGGGCTCATTTTTATGATTCGACATGGAGTTTATCCCATCAATCAAGAACTGGTTTGTCTTTCTCTTAGCCTTCTATAATAACCATTCATATATGTGGTTGAGTCCACTCTAATACTCTCTGATATACACATTACAGTTAATCAGACATGTATTGATAACAGGAGATAATTTTTTCTGTTTATATATAATAACTTTTTGGTGTTGAAACCAGAAAATAAAAATATAGCAAATACTTAAAGTATATAAAATGATGTTCTGTTGTACAATTATGTTGAGAAATGTTAAAGAATTTCAAATGAATTAGCATATTCAACTCTAACATGATAAAGTTTGAGTGTTTGTATGCATGTAGTGAGGTGGTGTTTGCTGACAATAGAGATCCCTAGTAACTTTTTTTTTAAGTAGAACTATAATCATAGTTGTCAATTATATTCTTGACTTCATCATAAAATTCCTGGGCTCTATCTTCATTTACTCTATATTCAACTTCTCTGAGGTAAAATTTAAGATTTTAAATTCTCTATGTAGTTGATAACAAGTCCTCACTACTCAAATTAGTTTGTTTAATGTAATTCCCCCAGGTTAACCCATTTTGTAAGAAGTGGCAGGATTTTATCTTCATCAAGGCTAAGTAATACTTCACTATAGACCCCATTTCTGTCTTTTCATCCATTGGTGTTCTTTTATGACACCCCATATATAACAGATAATTTAAAAAGATGAAAAACAATATATGAAATTACAGAATTATCAGAAGAAGAGACAGAGAAAAACTTCTAGACAGTGGTATAGGCATTAATTTTATATGACACTGAAATCCCTGGAGATTAAAAAAAAATTAGACAAATGACAGTTTTTCAAACCTGTACCCTCTACATAGAATAGACAACAGAGTCAGTAGAGTGATGAAACAAACCTTCAAAGTGGAACAAAATATGTACAGGCTACATCTAAGCAGAATTAAATATCTAAAATGCAAGTTTAAAAACTTCTAAAAAGTAAAGAGTCCAATACAAGAAATGAGTAAAGTACTCCAAGTGATTTGAACAGAGGAGACCACACTCAGGCACTGGGTATATGCTAAATACTGAGTTAATAATCATCAGGAACGCACAAGTCAATGTCACAGTGTAATTACTTCTCATTTCTGCCAGAGTGCCTATTATCAGAAAACAAAAGAATTAAGTGCTGGTACATGGAAAATTCAAGATTAGGAATTCTTTACCACTGGTGGGAGGAATGAAATAATGGTCATCTACCTCGAAAACAGTATTGTGGAACTTTTAAAACATTAGGATATAAATAATGTAAGATTCAGGGATCCAAACTCTGGTACTATCCAAATATAATAAACCCATATATCAAAATATGTATAATGCTTTTATTATGTTTAGGTATGGGCTTTCTATTTTCAAGATTTTTACTATGAACAGGTGTTGGATTTTGGCAAAAGCTTTCTCAAAATCTAATGAGATGATAATGTGTTTTTCTTTTCTTTGAGTTTGTTTATAAAGTGGATTACCTTGATGGATTTCTGTTTATTACACCAACCCTGCATCCCTGGGATGAAGTCTATTTGATCATGATGAATGATCATTTTGATGTGTTCTTGGATTTGGTTTCTGGGAATTTTATTGAGTATTTTTTGCATCAATAGTCCTAATGGAAACTGATCTGAAGTTCTTTCTTTGTTGGGTCTCTGGTTTAGGTATCAGAGTAATTTTGGCTTCATAGAATGAATTGGGTCGAGTACCTTCTTTTTCTATCTTGTGGAATAGTTTGAGGAGTATTGAAATTAAGTTTTCTATGAAGGTCTGATAGAACTCTGAACTAAATTCATATGATCCTGTTTTTTTGTTTGTTTGTTTGTTTTTTGTTTTTTTGTTTTTTTTAGGACACTATTAGTGAATGTTTCTATTTCTTCAGGGGATATGGGAGTATTTAGATCATTAATCTCATCCTGATTTAACTTTGTTACCTAGAATCTGTCTATAAAATTGTCCATTGTATCCAGGTTTTTCAGTTTTGTTGAGTAAATGGTTTTGAGAGCACCCAAGAGCTGCAGGGGTCTGCGACCCTATAGATGGAACAACAATATGAACTAATCAGAACTCCCAGAGCTCATGTCTCTAGCTGCATATGTATTAGAAGATGGCCTAGTTGGCCATTATTCTGGAGGAAAGGCCCCTGGTCTAGCAATGTTTATATGCACCAGTACAGGGGAATGCCAGGGCCAAATAGTGGGAGGGGGAGGGTAGGGGAGCAGGGGGGGGGGTTTATCCGGGACTTTTGGGATAACACTTGAAATGTAAATGAAGAATTTGCAAATTCATCTGGAATAATAAAAAACCTAGGAGAGCAAAAACTATTCTCAACAATAAAAGAAGCTCTGGGGGAATCACCATGCCTGACATTAAGCTGTACTACAGAGCAATTGTGATAAAAACTGCATGGTACTGGTACAGCAACAGACAGGTAGATCAATGGAATAGGATCGAAGACCCAGAAATGAATCCACACACCTATGCTCACCTGATCTTTGACAAAGGAGCTAAAACTATCCAGTGGAGAAAGAACAGCATTTTCAACAAATGGTGCTGGCACAACTGGCGGTTATCATGTAGAAGACTGGGAATTGACCCATTCTTATCTCCTTGTACGAAGGTCAAGTCTAAGTGGTTGAAGGATCTCCACATAAAACCAGAGACACTGAAACTTATAGAGGAGAAAGTGGGGAAAAGCCTCAAAGATATGGGCACTGGGGAAAAATTCCTNCAAATGGATGGATCTGGAGGGTGTCATCCTGAGTGAGGTAACCCAATCACAAAAGAACTCACATAACATGTACTCACTGATATGTGGATACTAGCCCAGAAGCCTAGACTACCCAAGATACAACTTACTAAACACATGAATCTCAAGAAGAATGAAGTTCAAAATGTGGTCTCTTCGCCCCGTCCTAGAATTAAGAACAAAGCACACATTGAAGGAGTTACAGAGATCATGTGTGAAGCTGAATCAAAAGGATGGACCAACAAGTGACGGCGGCTGCCAGGGATCCTTCCCATAATCAGCCACCAAAATAAACACTATTGCATATGCCAGCAAGATAATGATGATAGGAACCTGATATAGCTGTCTCGTTGGAGGCTATACCAGTGCCTGGCAAACACGGAAGTGGTTGCTCACAGTCAGCTATTAGTTGGAACACAGGACTCCCAAGGAAGGAGCTAGAGAAAGTACCCAAGGAGCTGAAGGGGTCTTCAACCCTATAGGTGGAAGAATAACATGAACTAACTAGTTCCCCCTGCGCTCATGTCTCTAACTGCATATATGGAAGAAGATGGCCTAGTTGGCCATCATTGGGAGGAGAGGCCCCTTGGTCATACAGACTTTATATGCCCCAGTACAGGGGAACGCCAGGGCCATTATGTGGGAGGGGGTGGGTAGGGGAGCAGGGCAGGGATGCGGGAGGGTAAGGGAAAATTTCTGGATAACATTTCAATTGTAAATGAAGAAAATATCTAATAAAGAAAAAAATTTAAAAAAAAGAATATAGATGGCTAGAATCAATATATACCAATGATTTTTATTAGTGTGATTTAGTTATACAATAAAAGGGGCTCCATTATAAAAGTTTAAAAAAAAGCAGCTAGTAGAATTCTTGGAGATTCTCAAATTGCAATTACTTTCATTGTGCAGTTGGCTTATGAGAATGCTAGTGCAGCGTGTTGCGCAGCTATTCGGCTGCACAAAGGCAGACAGACTTAGTGGGATATATCGGTCTTTGTGCAGAGATTATGCCTTCATATAATAAGGGTTTGGTTTTGGCAGCTGCTTTACAAGGAACTACCATACAAGCATGCTTTCACAGAAATGAAGGAATAACACATGTTTTAAGTGTGGAAGTTTGGGTCATTTTAAAAATGATTGTCCTAAGAGTAGAGGTGCCAAGCATGGGCAATCGGGTTGTGCTCCAGGAGTTTGTCCTCAATGCAGGAAGGGCAACTATTAGGCCAGGGAATGTAAATCCAAGACAGACATTCAGGGCCTTCTGTTGCTGGGAAACAAGAGGAGAGGCCAGCATCAGGCCCCAAGATACCCACAGCAAGCAGCTTATGGGGCCATGAAGCTGCTGCCCAGCCAAAGAAATCCATTTTTGAACTTGTTAGGGCAACCCCAGGAAGTGCAGGATTGGACCTCTGTTCCACCACCCACACAGTATTAACCCCAGAAATGGGTGTTCAAACTTTGCCTACAGGAGTCTTTGGACCTCTACTCACAGAAACTTGTGGATTTCTTTTAGGACAAAGCAGTTCTATTATAAAAGGTCTGCAGATTTATCCAGGTGTTATAGATAATGATTATGAGGGAGAGATTAAAATCATGGCTGTTTCCCCTCATGGTATTATAACTGTACCTGCTAATCAAATAATTGCTCAACTTATCTTAATTCCTTTGCATCCACTACCGTCCAGATTTGTTAAGAATAAGAGAGGACAAAGTGGTTTTGGTTCCTCTGATGTGTATTGGGTTCAATCTATTTCTAATCAGAGACCTAACCTTAAATTGATAATAGAAGGAAAAAGCTTTGAAGGATTAATAGATACTGGAGCTGATGTAACAATTATTAGAGGACAAGATTGGCCTCCAACTTGACCTTTGTCTGATACACTTAATCACCTTCACGGAATTGGTTATGCCAATATCCCATAACAAAGTTCTAAATTGCTAACCTGGAGAGATGAGAGGGCAATTCAGGACAAATTCAGCCGTATGTTATGTCAAATTTTCCTGTTACCCTATGGGGAAGAGATCTCTTGTCACAGATGGGCATTATAATGTGCAGTCCTAATGAGGCAGTGACTAAGCAGATGCTAAGACAAGGATTTTTGCCCAGTCAGGAGCTAGGAAAGGAAGGACAAGGTATTAAGACTTTTGAAGGTCCTAAATCTCACTCTAACACAAGAGGCTTGGGGTATTTTCAGTAATGGCCACTATCTTACCTGCATTGCATGCTGATAAAATTCAATGGCTTAATGATATTCCAGTATGGGTTGATCAGTGGTCTTTGCCTAAAGAGAAAATAGAAGCAGCCTCTTCGCTAGTGCAGGGGCAATTAGAGGCATGACATTTAGTAGAATCTCAGTCTCCTTGGAATACTCCAATATTTGTTATCAAGAAAAAATCAGGTAAATGGAGATTATTACAAGATCTAAGAAAAGTTAATGAAACCATGGTTCCTAAGGGAGCTTTACAACCTGGGCTTTCATCTCCTGTAGCCATTCCTAAAGGATATTATAAAATTGTGGTAGACTTGAAAGATTGTTTCTTTACTATTCCTTTGCATCCTGAGAATTGTGCATCCTGAGAATTGTGAAAGATTTGCTTTCAGCATTCCTGATATTAATTTTAAGGAGCCTATGAAGAGATATCCATGGACAGTTCTTCCACAGGGCATGGCTAATAGTCTTACCTTATGTCAAAATTTTGTGGCACAAGCCATTCAGACTGTGACACAACAATGGCCTATGATTTACATCATTCATTACACAGATGATGTCTTAATGGCAGAAAAAGACCCCCAGGGCTTGCTTTTATGTTATAGAGATTTACAACAGGCATTAGCTGATAAAGGACTACAGATAGCTGCTGAGAAGGTATGGACTCAGGATCCTTATAATAATTTGGGTTTTAGACTTACAGATCAAGCTGTTTTCCCCCAGAAGATAGTTATTCACAGGGACAGCTTAAAAACATTAAATGAATTTCAAAAATTGTTAGGTGATATTAATTGGCTTTGCCCCTATTTAAAGCTTACTACAGGGGAATTGAAACCTTTATTTGATATTCTTAAAGGGAGTTCTGACCCTACCTCCCCTAGATCTTTAACCTCAGAAGGATTGCTGGCCTTACAACAAGTGAAAAGAGCTATTGAAGAACAATTTGTTACTTATATAGATTACTCTTTGCCTTTACATCTGTTAATTTTTAATACGATTCACATGCCTGCAGGCTTGTTGTGGCAAAGTGCTCCTCTAATGTGGATACATTTGAGGATATCTCCTAAATGTAATATCCTGCCATATTATGAAGCAGTAGCTCAGATGATCATACTTGGAAGGAAGTAGGCACTAACTTATTTTGGCAAAGAGCCAGATATCATTGTCCAGCCTTATAGGGTAGATCAAGGTATTAGGGACTATAGATAATCACTATCCTCAAGATAGGTTGATACAATTTTTAAATGTACATGAGGTGATAATTCCTAACATGACTTCTTCACAGCCTTTGCATGATGCTCTTTTGATTTTTACTGACGGCTCTTCCAAAGGACGAGCTGGATATCTTACGAATAATCAACAGATAGTCATAGAGACACCTGGCCTCTCAGCTCAGTTGAGCTGACAGCAGTATTGAATGTTTTTCAATCTGTAATGATACTTTTAATATTTTTACTGATAGTTTATATGTTGCACAATCAATTCCCTTATTGGAGACTTATGGTACGTTTATCTTTAATACACCAGCAGGATCTCTGCTTTCACAATTGTAGAACATTATTCTTGCTCAAAAATATCCGTTTTATATTGGTCATATATGAGCTCATTCTGGTCTTCTTGAACCTTTAGCTGTATGCAATGATTGCATTGACAGAGCTCTAATAGGAGAGGCCTTATTTTCAGATCCTGTTGCAGAGCTCCTGCCCTGATTTTAGTAAATGTTACAAGTGGTTGTATAAATTTGGAAAGTAAAATGCTGACTTAATGTTCAAATCAATTTTGCAAGTATTCTTGTGCCATTGGGATTTGGCTAAGAGTTCGCAGGTATTGTGAATATTCTCCATGTGACATTTATAGAAGAAAGTTGTGAGAGTTTCTTAGATTGTTCAGTCGACTTTTGACTCTGAATTTTAAAGTATGAGATTTATATCTACAGCTTAATTATTGATGATTATATTAGTGTTTGTTTGAAAAGGCTGATTGATGTTCTTTAAAGACCAAGAATCCCTTTTCATCTGATTCAAAAAAGAAAATGTGAAGAGAATGCTATGGTCTGGATCAGAGGATAAATATTGAATGTCAGAACTTAGACTGTGAATCTTTAATGAGTTCTGAGTCCAGAGAAAACATGGTCCACTAATAATGTAGAATCTGAAAACTTAGGTCAGGGACCTTATCCAGCCAAGCAAATTAGGCATTTTGAATAAATAAATAATTAATGTTTCACATATAAAACTAAGTCATCTATTTCAATAGCTAATTCCAACATTACTCTAATCTGACTTCTATTGAGTACCCTCAATATTTAAATGTTTGCATTAGGTAAAAGACTTTCAAAACAATTATCTCTACTGAATTTAAATATTGGAGAATTTACTTACAGAGACAGAATTAGTGCTTACCATTGAGAGCTATATGATTTTTTTTTGAGGGTGGCTGCTGTGAGTTTATTTTCTGCTTTGTGCAAGACACAGTTATGGGGTCAGGAAAGTTCAGTGCTGTGAACCAAGAGGGGGCTCTCTCCAGCTCCTGCTGCTGTCTGTTCAGCCTTCCTAGTTTACAGGGAGGGTTGAGAGGATAGGCTCTGGCCTAGCACCACGTAAGCTTGGACGGGCTGCTGATTCTGACAGGTCAGGAAGGGGCCCTGGGGTTGTTGTTTTTTTTAATAAAATATTTATTTAACTGCAAAATGTGTAGAAATAGTTTTATAAATTTTTATAATTGAAAAATACATTTATATTAAGTAGGCCAATTTTTCAGTGGTCTTCTCTGCTGAACTTTTAAAATACTTTGTATGTGTTCAGGCACATGCTTGCACATATCTGTGGGCATATAAAAGCATCCATGAATATGTGTTTAGTGACCAATGGTCAAAAATATGTTTTGAGTTAGTCAAGGTTCTCTAAAGGGAAAGAACTAGTAGAATAAATATATATTTCTATTAAACATCTATGTTTATGTATGAGTATGCTGTATATGAACATTCATATACATGAACACACACAGAATTACACAGAATTTATTAGAGTGACTAAGAGACTAGTGCAACAATGGCTGTCTACCAGTGTTACCCAGTAACTGTTCAATCCACAAAGCTGAGCGTCTGATTGATATTTAGTATATGCCAGTATCCAGAAGAAGAACATAATTAAAACCAGTGAAGGAATGAACTTGCCAGTGAGGATGAGAAATATCCCTTCTTCTCCATGCCTTATGTAGGCCACCACCAGAATGTGTTTCCCAGATTAAAAGTAGGGTTTTTCCACCTCAACACATCCAGATTTAAGCTGGATCTTCCCTCTTCCAAGGAGTTAATAAATTAAAGACCTCACAGGGCACCCGGAGTTTAGTTAATACCATATGGAGTTTAGTTAGGATTCAGCCATAATTATCACATATTTCTTCCTCTATTGCTCTTCAGTACACAGTTTTTACAATAGAATATTCTATGAAATCAATTATAATGGATGCTGAGGTCCCCAACTCGGGGACTTATAGGTAAGTACTTCAACCATCAAGCCTCTTTCCAGGCCTCTAGGCTGAGTTTCTGATAAAAGAAAATAAAAATTTGAAGTATCATTTCAAATGAAAAAAAGTTGATTGGAAATTTTCTGAAGTGTTTTGACTTTGGTAGCTTTGCTTTCAGAAGCACGTTTGTGCTCAGAGAGTAGATTATGTGTCTTAGTCAGGGTTTCTATTCCTGCACAAACATCATGACCAAGAAGCAAGTTGGGGAGGAAAGGGTTTATTTGACTTAGACTTCCATAATGCTGTTCATCACCAAGGAAGTCAGGACTGGAACTCAAACAGGTCAGGAAGCAGGAACTGATGCAGAGGCCAGGGAAGGATGTTACTTACTGGCTTGCTCTGCCTGCTCTCTTATAGAACCCAAGACTACCAGCCCAGAGATGGTCCCACCCACAAAGGGCTTTTCTCCCTTGATCACTAATTGAGAAAATGCCTTACAGTTGGATCTCATGGAGGCATTTCCCTAACTGAAGCTCCTTTCTCTGTGGTAACTCCAGCTTGTGTCAAGTTGACACACAAACCCAGCCATTACAGTGTGTATGAAGCTTTGGTGACATGAACTTCTATGTTACTCTTTCTGAGAAGCTGGCATCACACAGAGTAAAAGTGTTTTACTTTTGAATTTGCAAATAAGAAGAAACAAGTCAGTGTAAATAATGTTGGCTGGGAAGAAATTTGCTCCTGCTCATTTTCACTCATAAAATTATAAGGTCACATATTTATGGAATGAATTAGATAAGATATCCAACTTCTATACCTCAAATGACTATCCATTAGTTACATTTTATGAATAAACTCATATTCCTAAGTAAAAGGTAAAAACTTCTATAAGTAAGCAATTCAAAATTAAATCATTGGTTATCAATGAAACAAACTAACAATTATGAATAGCAGAAATTCTTACATTTAGAAAGAAACTACTGTAGGCTTATCAGACCAAGAAATAATTGTATCAAGAATACAAAGATAAAATAACTCTCCTTTTGGAAGTGTAAATATCAAGTTTTCAAAAAAGTTGGTGAAAGCATAAGGGAAAAAGAAATACAGAAAAGTATAAAAATACACATAAATACATTTGTATTTCTGAATATTCTAACTATATGTATTTATATTTTATTAGTAATTTGACAGATATAAAAGACATACATATATTTATAAGGATATGTTATATATTTAAGTACAATCAATGATATTAGCTTTAATATTAAAACATTTAAAATCTTAAAACTGAAAAGAGAAATTTGAATAAAATATTTTAAACAGTGATATACATAGAATTTTTTCATCTTTTCAAAATTTTTTATTAGATATTTTTATTAGACATTATTTATTCAAATGTTATCCCCTTTCCTAGTCCCCCCCCCCCGATAACCCCATATTCCCCATCTCCTTCCCCCTTCAGCTGCTCACCAACCCACCCACTCCCTCTTCCTGGCCCTAGCATTCCTCTATACTTGGGCATAGAACCTTCACAGGACCAAGGGACTCTCCTCCCATTGATCCAACTATGCCATCCTCTACTACATTATACTACTGGAGCCATGAGTCGCATCATGTGTTTTCTTTGGTTGATGGTTTAGTCCAAGAGAGCTCTGGAGATACTGGTTAGTTCATATTGTTGTACCTCCTATGGGCCTGCAAACCCCTTCAGCTTCTTGGGTACTTTCTCTAGTTCCTTCATTGGTGACCCTGTGCTCCATCCAATGGATGACTGTGAGCATCCACTTCTGTATTTGTCAAGCACTAGCAGAGATTCTCATGGGACAGCTTTATTGTGCTAGTATCAGCAAGCTCTTGTTGGCATCTGCAATAGTGTCTGGGTTTGGTGACTGTTTATGGGACGGATCCTTATGTGGGTCAGTATCTGGATGGTCATTTCTTCTGTCTTTGCTTCATACTTTGTCCCTGTAACTCATTCCATGGGTATTTTTCCCCCTTCTAAAAAGGATTGAAGGGTCCACAATTTGGTTTTCCTTCTTCTTCAGTTTCATGTGTTTTGCAAATTTTATCTTGAGTATTCCAAACTTCTGAGCTCATATCCAGTTATTAGTGAATGAATATCATATGTACTTTTCTTCTTTCTTTCTTTCTTTCTTTCTTTCTTTCTTTCTTTCTTTCTTTCTTTCTTTCTTTCTTTCTTCTTCTTCTTCTTCTTCTTCTTCTTCTTCTTCTTCTTCTTCTTCTTCTTCTTCTTCTTCTTCTTCTTCTTCTTCTTTATTAGGTTATCTCACTCTGGATGATATCCTTCGACTCATCCATTTGTCTAAGAATTTCATAAATTCATTGTTTTTAATAGCTTTGTAGTACTCCATTATGTAAATGTACCACATTTTCTGTATCCATTTTTCTGTTGAGGGACATCTGAGTTCTTTCAAGCTTCTGGCTATTATAAATCAGGCTGCTATGAACATAATGAAGCATGTGTCCTTATTACAAGTTGGAGCTTTTTCTGGGTATATTACCAGAGGTGGTGTTACTGGATCAAGAGGTAGTACTATGTCTAATTTTCTGAGGAACAACCAAACTGATTTCCAGAGTGGTTACACCTGTTTGCAATCCCACCAGCAATGTAGAAGTGTTCCTCTTTCTCCATGTCCTTTCCTGCATCTGCTGTCACCTGAGTTTTTGACCTTAGCCATTCTGACTGGTGAGACATGGAATATCATGGTTGTTTGGATTTTCATTTCCCTGACAATTAACAATATTTAAAATGTTTTTTAGATGCTTCTCAGCCATTTAGTATTCCTCATTTGAGAATTCTTTGTTTACTTCTGTACCTCTGCATTAACTTTTTTAAAAAGGTCATTTGGTCTTCTGGAGTCTAATTTCTTTTTTTTAAATATGTTTTTTTTTAATTAGATATTTTCTTTATTTACATTTCAAATGCTATCCTGAAAGTTCCCTATACCCTACCCCAGTCCTTCTCCCCTACCCACCCAATCCCACTTCTTGGCTCTGGCATTCCCATATATTGGGGTATATAAAGTTTGCAAGACCTAGGGACCTCTCTTCCCAATGATGGCTCACTAGGCCATCAACTGCTTCATGTGCAGCTAGAGACATGAGCTCTGGGGGTACTGGTTAGTTCATATTGTTCATATTGTTGTTCCACTGTAGGGTTGCAGACCTCTTCAGCTGTTTGGGTACTTTCTCTAGCTCCTCAATGGGGGCCCTGTGTTCCATCCTATAGATGACTGTGAGCATCCACTTTTATGTCCAACTTGGAATAAGGACACATGCTCTACTATGTTCATAGCAGCCTTATTTATAATAGCCAGAAGCTGGAAAGAACCCAGATGCCCGTTAACAGAGGAATGGATACAGAAAATGTGATAAATTTACACAATGGAGTACTACTTAGTTATTAAAAACAATGAATTTATGAAATTCTTGAGAAATGGATTTATCTGGAGGATATCATCCTAGTGAGGTAACCCAATCACAAAAGAAGTCACTTTATATGCACTCACTGATAAGTGGATATTAGCCCAGAAACTTTGAATACCCTAGACACAATTTGCAGAACACAAGGAAATCAATAATTTGGAGTCTAATATCTTGAGTTCTTTGTATATATTGGATATTAGCCCTCTATTCGATTTGAGTATGGTAAAGATTTTTTTCCTAATATATTGGTTGCCTTTTTGTCTTATTGACAGTGTCCTTTACAGAAGCTTTGGAATTTTATGAGGTCCCAATTTTTAATTCTTGACCTTAGAGTACAGGCCATTGCTGTTCTGTTCAGGAATTTTCCCCCTGTGCCCATATGTTGGAGGTTTTTCCCTACTTTCGCCTCTCTATGTTTCAGTGTTTCTGACTTTATGTGGAGGTATTTGATCCACTTAAACTTGAGCTTTGTACAAGGAGATAAGAATGGATCAATTCACATTCTTCTACATGCTAATTGCCATTTGAGTCAGCACCATTTGTTGAAAATGCGCTTTTTTCCCACTGGATTGTTTTAGTTCCTTTGTCAAAGATCAAGTGACCATAGTTGTGTGGGTTCATTTCTGGGTCTTCAATTCTATTCCACTGAATCTACCTGTATGCCACTATAACTGTACCATGCAATTTTTTTAAATCACAATTGAGTACAGCTTGATGTCAGGGATGGTGATTCCACCAGAGGTTTTATTATTGTTGAGAATAATTTTTACTATCCTAGGTTTTTTGTTATTCCAGATGAATTTGCAAATTGCCCTTTCTAACTCAGTGAAGAATTGAGTTGAAGTTTTGATGGGGACTGCATTGAATCTATAGATTGCTTTCGGCAAGATAACCATTTTTACTATATTAATCCTGCCAATCCATGAGTATGGGAGATATTTCCATCTTCTGAGATCATCTATTTCTTTCCTCAAAGACTTGAATTTCTTCTGATACAGATCTTTTACTTGCTTAGAGTCACACCAAGGTATTTTATATTATTTGAGACTATTGTGAAGGGTGTTGTTTCCCTAATTTCTTTCTCAGACTGTTTATCCTCTGTGTAGAGAAAGGCCACTGATTTCTTTGAGTTAATTTTATATCCAGCTACTTCACTGAAGTTGTTTATCAGGTTTAGGAGTTCTCTGGTAGAATTTTTGGGGTCATTTATGTATACTATCATATCATCTGCAAATACTGATATTTTGATTTCTTCCTTTCCAATTTGTATCCCTTTTATCTCCTTTTGTTGTCTAATTGCTCTGGCTAGGACTTCAAGTACTATATTGAATAGGTAGGGAGAAAGTGGGCAGCTTTGTCTAGTACCTGGTTTTATTGGGATTGCTTCAAGTTTCTCTCCATTTTGTTTGATGTTGGTTTGCTCTATATTGCTTTATTATGTTTAGGTCTGGGCCTTGAGTTCCTGATCTTTCTAAGACATTTATCATGAAATGTTGTTGTATTTTGGCAAGGGATTTTTTGGAATCTAATGAGAGGATCGTGTGTGTGTGTGTGTGTGTGTGTGTGTGTGTGTGTGTGTGTGTGTGATTTCCTTTGAGTTTGTTTATATAGTGAATTATGTTGATCGATTTCTGTATACTGAACTAAGCCTGCATCCCTGGGACGAAGCCTATTTGATCATAGTTGATCATCATTTTCATGTGTTCTTGCAATCTGTTCGAGAGAATTTTACTGGGTATTTTTGCATGGATATTTATAAGGGACATTGGTCTAAAGTTCTCTTTATTTTTTGTTTCTTTGTTTGATTTAGGTATCAGAGTAATTGTGGCTTCATAGAATGAGTTGTGGAGAGTACCCTATGTTTCTTTTTTTGTGTAGTTGTTTGAGGAGAATTGGATTAAGTCTTCTATGAAGGTTTGATAGAACTCTGAACTAAACCCATATGATCCTGGGCTTTTTTTGATTGGGAAACTATTAATGATTGTTTCTATTTCTTTAAAGGATATGGGACTGTTTAGATTGTTAATCTGATCCTGATTTAAATTTGGTACCTGGTATCTGTCTAGAAAATTGTCTATTTCATCCAGGTTTATCAATTTTGTTGAGTATAGCCTTTTGTAGTAGAATCTGATGATTTATTTTGGATTTCTTCTGATTCTGTTGTTATGTCTCCCTTTTCATTTCTGATTTTGTTAATTATGATACTGTCCCTGTGCTCTTTTTTAGTCTTATTAAGGGTTTATCAATTTTGTTGATTTTCTCAAAGAGCCAGCTCCTGGTTTGGTTGATTACTTGTATATTCTTTTTGTTTCCACTTGGTGGAATTCAGCCCTGAGTTTGATTATTTCCTGCCATCTACTCTTCTTCGGTGAATTTGCTTCTTTTTGTTCTAGAGCTTTTAGTTGTGTTGTCAAGCTGGTAGTGTATGCTCTCTCCAGTTTCTTTTTGGAGGCACTCAGAGCTATGAGTTTTCATCTTAGGACTTCTTTCATTGTGTCCTGTAAGTTTGGGTAAGTTGTGACTTCATTTTCATTGAAGTCTAAAAAGTCTTTCTTTTTGTTTTTTTGTTTTTTTTTTTTCTTATTTCTTCCTTGACCAAGTTATCATTGAGAAGAGTGCTATTCAGTTTCCACATGTATGTGAGCTTTCTATTATTTATGTTGTTATTGAAGATCAGCTTTAGTCCATGGTGATATGATAGGATGTATGGGATTATTTCAATATTTTTGTATCTGTTGAAGTCTGTTTTGTGACCAAGTATATGATCAATTTTAGAGAAGGTACCATGAGGTGTTGAAAACAAGGTATATCCTTTTTATTTTTTTTTTGATAAAATGTCCTATAGATATCTGTTAAAACCATTTATTTCATAACTTCTGTTAGTTTCAATGTGTCTCTGTTTAATTTCTATTTCTATGATCTGTCCATTAATGAGAGTTTGGTGTTGAAGTCTCTCTCACTATTATTGTGTGTGGTGCAATGTGTGCTTTGAACTTTAGTCAAGTTTCTTTAATGGATGTGGGTGCCCTTGCATTTGGGGCATAGATGTTCATAATTGAGAGTTCATCTTGGTAGATTTTACCATTGATGAGTATGATGTGTCCCTCCTTGTCTTTTTTGATAACTTTATGTTGAAAGTTGATTTTATTTGAAATTGGAATGGTTATTCCAGCTTGTTTTTGGGGACCATTTAATTTGAAAATTGTTTTCTAGCCTTTTACTCTGAGGTAGTGTCTGTCTTTGTCCCTGAGTTGTGTTTCCTGTATGTTGTAAAACGTTGGGTCCTGTTTATGTAGCCAGTGAGTTAGTCTATGTTTTTTTTTTTTTTTTTTTAAATTGGGGAATTAAGTCCATTGATATTAAGAGATATTAAGGAAAAGTAATTGTTTCTTCCTGCTATTTTTGTTGTTAGAGTTGGTATTCTGTTCATGTGGCTCTCTTCCTTTAGGTTTGTTGAAAGATTACTTTCTTGCTTTTTCTAGGGCATAGTTTCCTTCCTTTCTATGGAATTAAAAAGTTAATTATCAAATAATAAAATTAACATGCAATAAATATCTATTGAATTCTATACAAATTCTGTTGAAGCTCTAGATAGAATGATTAACAGAGTATCATAAGAAAGCCTAATTTTGACAATATTAATACATAATTATTTAATAATATAAATTTTAGCATTCAATATACTAATTGCCATAGATTATGGCCTTTGTTATATTAGCATTTCTCTGTGGTCTCTGGAAGAGCTCCTAACACTGGGTTTCTGTTTGCTCTTCTGCTCTGACTCCTCTTCATAATGGCCTGTAAACTATAAAATGGAATAAACTTCATTCCTTCCCAAATTATTTATTATAGCAATGTAATGCAAACTTGAACTGTAAGTTACCATTTAATCGTATTTCAATATTATTTTATAGCTTATTTTATCAGTCCTTTTAAGTTGCTACATACATTTTGCAATCAGATTTTCAGTATCTCAGTTTTTATTTAGGTTATGCACCAAAACAAGAAGTAGGGGTTTCTTTTGCCAGCATTATGTGTGGCAATATGTTTTTAATTGGTATCTGTCTCTTGCACTGGAAAAGATGGCTTGGTGAATCAGAACATTTGCTGCTTTTGTGCAGGACTGTACTTTAGTGTTCAGCCCCATGTCAACTCACAATGCTTTGTAACTCCAGTTACAGGGTTGCTAACACCTCCTTATGGCCCCTACAGGTACTACATGCACATTGTGTGCATATTTACATACATTCAAAACACCACCTTATCTGGCATCAATGGGAGGGGAAGCCCTTGGGCCAGTGGAGACTGGGTGATCCAATACAGGGTAATGCTGAGGCAAGAGTGGGTGTGTCAGTGAGTGGGGGAGCACACTCATAGAGGCAGAGGGAAGGTGGGAGGTGATAGGAAGTTTGTAGAGGGGAAACTGGGAAGGGGGGATAACATCTGAAATGTAAATAAATAAAATGACTCATAATAAAAAAGAAAAGAAACAAACAAAAATCCTAATAAGAACGTACCTACCTATCTCTTGGATGTGTGTACACAGGCGCCTTTGCGTTTAAATATTTTTGAATAAAACATTCCTCTTTCTGGAAAAGAAATGAATTTTACATTGGGACCTGTCTGCTATAATTATCTAAGCCTGAATACAAATTCTATGAGTATCAAATTTATGACAGTTTTAAATATATTCAACGATCTGTTGTAATTCCCCATGAAAACAGCAGCTAATGTGTATTTCAGAAAATGTGTAAACAGAAAATAATTATTTTTAAAAATTTGGGAGTTTCTGTTTCTTTTCCCAGACATTATTGTTCAACAAATGATGGTGTTGGTGTGGGGTTACATAGGGGAAAATGCATTGAATAGCTTGATCCCTACTCACTTGTGCTTGGTTCTTTGAGTTTTCTCACATCCATATCCATTTGAAAGATGTCTCTATTGGCTGTATCAGAATGACATATACAAGCGACCTACTTTTCTCTACCTACATTGCTATAAGAAACCATTATTCGATTTATTTTTTTGCAAGCAACATGACACCAACAACCATAAATATGAGGTCTTAAAGTATTTTGTTCAAAGGAAAATAATGTCCTTGTAGCCAAAGTATTGAGGGCATCCAGCATATAGCTACAACTAATCTTTCACTATGCACAACGCTCCCATACAGTCCAGTAACATTTCTTTACCTGATCATTCTCTGACATGCACTTCTCAGCATAAGAGTATCATACTTGCTACATTTTTACCTACATAACCACAGCATCTATGTCAACAGCAAGCACTGCATTGAATTTCTTGCAGCTTGTGGGTAGCTAATGCAAAAGGAGGCAGGACTATTCATTATTAAAATGTCAACAATTCTAAAGGAACCTGTATCACAATCAAATATTCAATTAAATGTTTCACATGAATTAATGGATGAGTGAATTCAGTATCAAACACTTGGGCTATTTTCATTAAGTAATTTTTGAAACATTTATAGGAATACACTAACCTATAAAGGCAAAAGCCACCCTATATATATTTATATAGCCTTCTAACCAACATATATAAAGTTAAGATTTCATATATATATATATATATATATATATATATATATATATGGACTAAATGTGTAAGTCTCATCTGTTGCTCTGTAAATAAGTCACATGACATTGGAATTATATTCATACTTTTCAGGGCATATTAAAAAAAGAAATACTTGAAGGCAGAAGCCATACATAGCAGGCTGACACAGAGCGAGTTCCTATTAAGAACACAAAGCTGGAAGGACAAGCAGATGCCTGCCAGCCTCTTGTCCTCTAAAACAAGTCTTAGAGTCATTTTTATAAGGCAAATTTTAGGACTGGAAATAAGTATTTATTTAAGGAGAGTTAATATGTCTCCTAAGCCCAATTGAGGAAACCATATACTCTAAACTAATTTGATTAGCTGGTTTTTCATAAAAGAGAGTTCACACTTGCTCAACGTTATGGGCAGTATGTTAATTGTACTGTAAAAATTTGTCTGGAATTTATGCTTTTCAATGATTTTTATGATCTTCTTAGTTGGTGCCAGAATATAAGCACTTAGAAAGCAGCTAAGCAAATAGAAAATGTTTTAGTCACATTTCTATTTAATGATAACTCAATGTAACTTAAAATGAATGCTTTCCATTTTACAAAAGCATTGCATATCTGAAATTTTTGAAAATTTTATGTATTACTCTATGTTTAAAATGGTGACCTCTGAAACATTCTAATTTCTTTGTGTTTCCATCAAATAAAATATATAAGATATTGAAGGTTTAAGAGTAAAATGTCTTAATTATTAATAATTACCTACACATAGTGTAAATCAAATGCAATATCATCATATTTAGCAGAGAATAGTCAGTAAATCACTGCTACAGCTTTTTGGAGAGAAAACTTGCACTGGGAATTCCTATATTTTAACCCTTCAATTTTTTGGTCTCAAATGATTTTCTGGTTATAATAGTATATGTATAAATTAGAAAATTGGATAAAATTAAATCTAGTCAAATATCTTACTATTGAAGGTGATTATGAAGTAATGGGGTATTATGAAAATTCAGGTAGTGTTTAATGTGCCCCATCCTTATATTGGCTCTCAGGTGATGACAGACACTGCCCATTGCATAACCCAGGACATTTCTCATCTGAACCTGTTACATGCATCTGTACATATTTTAATGCTTAGTACAAGATATATATAGCTTTTCAAGGGTTTTCAAAAGTATAAACATTTGAGAAATAGGTATATCTATTGCCCTATACTTTCATTGTGAGCTACATGAAGATACACCCACTCTAAATGACCTCTTACCTTATTTCTCCATCAAAGAAGGAAACAGTCCTTTGGCTCAACTTGGGAAAGAGACATAGGTATCACCAGCATTTGCCTTCGTATATATTTTTGCATTAAGGGCTGTTTCTCTACAATAGGAGAAACTAGAAATGACATTATAATTCAAATTCATAAATAGGAAGCTATTTTATTCAGCTAAGAGGAAAATAAAGAGCATCCAGGGACTATAGCTATTTCAAAGCTGAATTTTTCAGGGCCCGATGCATAAAAACACTAAGCACCTTTCACTATATGCTAATTGAACTGAGCTACAAACATGTTTCAGATAGAAAAACAGCATACTATTCCCTTAGAATATGAATCAATTTTCATATTAAATCTGTGTGAACTAATTATGGAAAAAATGTAGGCAATGGACCAAAGCACACCCATGAGATTTTGTTTCACTACCATAAAAATAATTAGATACAGAGAAACAGCACTACATTGTCAGTCATTCCTTGGTAGCTAGACTTTTTCTGAAACTTGGTATTAAAAGATAGAAAACTGTTGCCATTCCCTGAAAAGAACCTTTGTTTAAAAACCCAACCACCTATCAACCTGACAGGTCTATGTTAATGTAAGAATGAACTGAAGCTACTTGAAATCCAGACACAACACCTTTTGTGATTTAAAAGCAATTACTTGTCAGTAAAATGATTGCTAGAAGACTCTGCACTTCTGACCAATAACCGCCCCGTCTCAAACAAATGCCACATTTACCCTTTACTTAACTCTGTACAGAACAGCAACCTTTCACTAGCTAATGGGATATAAACAGCACACAACAAGCCAGTGGTTTAATCAGGAGGATGATCAGATATGCTTGAAATGGTGGCAACTATGTATTCTCTATAGTTCAGGCACAATATGTTAAGTAAGACAGTATGCTGTCGGTCTAGGATGCTAATAAAGAGAAGCCAAGTAAAGTACAATGCAAACAATAAATAGATGCTGCTGACTGACGTTTTTACACCTTCAGATTACTGCTCTGTGTCTTATATTCATCCTGCAGGAACTATGGCAGCCCTGTCTAATTAAGGACACCTCTAGTTCATCAGTACTGCAACTGGTTCCTCTAACATCATATTTATAAAAGTCTGTTCATTCGTCATTTTCAGATCATGTAAAGTCTGAGTAAAGCAGATATGGGCATAAAGATGTAACTAGCCTCTTTAGTTATGTGCTATTTTTATTCAAACCATGCTTATAACCACTTGAAAGAAAAAAAGGTGAGAACAGATCTATGATGGGTTGTCTTTAATTGGATCATTGAAGGGATTTTTTGTTTGTTTGTTTGTTTGTTTCTGATAATGTTAAGAGATTTTTAGTGTGATAGGGACCACATTAGAAACAGCAATTTAGCATCCTACAGAAGAATAGAAGGAGCAGACACTTCCTGTTTGTAAATTTGACATCATTTGGACTCAATTTCACTTTGAAGAGCTTTATTTCCTTTGGTTTTGCCGTGAAGCCTGAGTAGAAGTTTGTAAAAACAAAACCAAACAAACAAAAAATCAGGAGTAGGCAAAATAAGTCCATCTCAGATTGTAAAATGAGAGATAACTGATTAATAGATAATATTGTGAATCCTCTTTCCTTAGTCACTTCTATTGCACATATGGTATGGCAAGAGGGATGGGTGGACAAGTTGCTAATTATTAGAGTCTGTCACAGAAACTAAAATCTGTCACTTGGAACTCAGTAGCTTGAGAAGCAGGCAGAGCTTGGTTTGCTGTGTCTCACGGCTACCTTTGGCAGGTAGATTCTTTCTCTTGAGATTCTTGACATTTCAAAAGCATCACGGAGGCCAGGTTTTCTAGTTTGTGTGCATGGTTGTCTGGGGTCTGAAGTTCTGTCCTGAGAGAGTAAATTCCCACTAACTTACAAAGGTGACATTTCTGCTTTTAATGGCTTTTGTGTATCACCTACCTTGAAGGAACTGGACATTGATATGAAAATATATAAGTGTTTTGTGGTGGATCTAAAATTAATCATGCAGCTTATGGGGAAGTGACTGTAAATTATTAAGACTGAATGTGTGGTTGTTTTCCAGGACATAAATTACATGAACTCCCATTTGGGTGCAATATAAACAACACTGCTTAAAGATTGGAACATTTTTTGCAGCACAGCAATTTATTTTTGTTTGTTTGTTTGTTTTCTACTCTTTTCTTTTGACTCTTTTCCTTGCTGTTCTAGAATCTGCTGTATGTTCACTATTCTACCAAACTTAAACTCTCTGCCTGGTAAGGCTATAGATTTTACTCCTCATAGGAATGGTCGAAGGGTTCTTTCACCTCTCACATCTGGGAGTATATATACTCCTCCTCGACTTCTATAACTTCATAACGCAATACTTAACCTGAATTTACATTGATGCAATCTAAAATGTTCTTCTGTTTAGACCACTCAGTAAGTACAAGCATTAACATATACCAAAATTGGATGTAAAGTACTTTTGAATCTTAAATTCAATAGCATCCTTAAATATTTTATAATTTGTTTTTTATGGTTTTTAAATTTGTTCTCTGATTTTTTGGTTAATTAGTTCCAGGGAGGGATAGTAATATTTAAAAAAATAAAGAAATATTTTTAAATGTAAGGTCATTTTGTTTGGTTTGGAATATTGTTGTTTTATGGGTTTTTTTTAATTGTTGTTGTTGTCCTGTTTTGTGTTGTGTAGTTTTTGGACAGTAAATCCAAAAAAGCATGAGGGGTGTGGATCTGAATGGAAACTCTATCATTTTTTTAATTGTGGTACATAAGACATCTCTTTGTCTCTGTACTCAGATTTTTACATGAATACAATAAGAATAAACTTAATAACTTCCTGTGATTATGTAATATTTTTGTGGCTGATTTTGTGTTGTCATTTTCATCTTACATAATTAGAAACTGATAAATTGTATCCTGTAAATTTGAAAACTCAGTCATTAGCATTTCAATGAACTGAGTTTTAAAGTGACTAATTCCTTAAATTTATGAATATTTATTATAAATGGTGTTTTGTGAGATTTTTCAATGTTCTATGTTAATTAGATTTTACTAGCCTAATCTGTGAATTTTATTACCAAATATTTTGTCACAGATCCTTCAGGCTATTGTGATTAATCACACCCTTTCAAAGAAACAGAATTTATTTTTTTGGATTTATGACACCACAAACAATGATTTTTTTTCCTTTAATTTTGAAAAGAAAACTGAAGATCCAAATGGAATTTATCTCATGAGTTATTTCTTTCATTAAATTTAAATCATTACAAATCAGGGAAAGTATTGGTTCTTTGATGTTAATCTTTATTCAGCAAGTCTTTCTGAAAGTAATTACTAATAACCATGATTAACCTGCATTTTGACCATATGTTCCTAAAGGCCTGTGCTTACATAGCTAATGCCATTGTTTTCTGTATATTTTCCTCGAATCCAGTAATTAGATGATGCTAAAAATTTGAAGAAATTGAACCTTCAAAGGTTTGGAATAGCATGGTTTTAATAACTCTTCCTAAATCTCCGGGGTCTAAGTAAGCAGCAATAAAGCATCATCAATTACAGTTCCTGTGGCAATGTGTGAGCTGGTGGACTTTAAAGGACATAGACTGGGAAAAAAAAAATCCATTATACCATGGAAATTATATAGCCCAGGTAAACAAGTCCCACTGAATTCTCCTTTGAACTAAGATTGATTTTTCTTTTAGAACAAAGTGCAAATATCTAAAGTACTTACTTAATCTGACATACATTGTTTTCTCGGTAAGAAGTTGAAAATAATAGAAATCTGGCCTCAAAATCTTTGCTAAAATATGGTAGTAAAACAGCTTTCCAGGTGATTGCTTTGGGGGCCACTACCATCATAAACCTGTAAACCTTCTTAGAAGGCCAGCCACTGTCTCGCCTTGCTTGATAGATGTCCTTCCAATCCTTTCATAAAAGGCCTGATGCTCTTTAAAAGTGTCCATTTATTTTTCTCAACTCTTATGTGCATTTCTTTATAATCGTACTTCCTTTAGTCACAGTAAATGTGAATTGGACATTGTTCGTATCGATTTTAAATGACAATGGGGACAGCACAGAAATAAAGATCCTCTTATAGCAACCACAGTCAAGTAAAGGTAATGGGAATACCTACAGTAAATCTTAGGTGACATAAATTATCAGGAAACTATATGTCATCTGTTTCCAAATGACTTATATGTAGGATATATACTTATATGCATATATGCATATATGTACATGTGTATTTGTATATGTATATGTGTGTGTATGTGTGTGTGTGTGTGTGTGTATATATATATATATATATATATATATATATATATATATATATATATATATATATGTGTGTGTGTGTGTGTGTGTGTGTGTGTGTGTGTGTGTGTGTGTGTGTGTAGGAAGCCGCGGTTGCTCTGGGAAACCCCAGCTCCGGGAAACTACGTCTCTCTCTCTTTAGGCTCTCCTCAAATGATAGCCCCTCCAGAATGGGCAATATGCAAATGAGGAGCGGCTTGTGGCACCAATGAATGGGCCATATGCTAATGAGGTGTAGCTTGGTGCACCAATCTGCAACCACTATGACACCCTCCCCTCATCCCTGGGCGAGTATATAAGCATCAGCTCTGCTGCTGTCCAGGGTCCTGGGATTCTACTATCAAGGTGCTCCAGAATAAAGCTGACTGAGAAGATCCAGGTGGTGGCGTGACTTTTTTCTGGTCGTGGGAGGCGCGTCATATATATATATATATATATATATATATATATATATATATATATATATATATATATATATATATGCCTTATATATATATTTTAAAGCTTATATCTAGCTAGTAACAAGAGACATTTGAGAGATTTTGTGTGTGTGTGCTCAAAGTAAGAAGCAGAATCATCTTAATCATCTCAGTAATGATAGTAAAGACTAGCAAACTTTAGAAAACTAGGGTTTCTAAACAGATAAATTATTTCGTTAAGCAGAGCAGAGATTTCTACGGTATGTTTTGGTAGATGACTTTACATAGATTACCTTAAGACAGAGATATAAAGGTCACCATAACAGCAATATCAATTTGATCATATAAATGAAAAAGTATTTCAGTGAGACAGCTATTTTTCTTACTTGATGGAAAACGGAATGTGTTGATTTGCTCATCAGAATTCAGAGGAGGGTTATTTCATTATTTCTGACAAGTAATATTCAAAGCTTTCTGTTTTCTGTTTATCTTTGCATTTTAACAAACTATGAGTAAAGGTTCAAAAAGAATATATTTCATAAAGGTTTAAAAAAAGTGATGACATTTTAAAATGCTGTGTGACTGAATACATGCTAATGAAACAGCATTTTTGAATTGCAAAGGTTTTTCTTGGAGTCTTTGCAACTTTCTTAACTAGTTTCTGACTACCTACACATAATAGATATCAAGAAAATATGCAAAACTCATCCATAGCTTTACAATGAGAAAACTCTTCCATATGCTTATGATTGATCTTCCATCCTCAGACACCTCCACGAAATAGGAAGTGCAAACACTTTAATCTCCATTTACAAGTGTATAGATGACAAGTCCATAGGATGGAATAAGTCAAATAATAGTAATAGAAATAAAAAATAACCCAAATCTTCAATAGATTGCGACTCAACCATAGACCAGAAGCATACGAAACAAGCACACATAAGATAGAAAGATAGTGCAGTCCTATGGAAAGAGTTAAGAGGTTGTCTGTGTATGGATGCTACAGGGAAAAGTAGACTTTTTGCTAAGAGCAATGCATCAGGAAGGAAACTTGTAAATTCTCAAGAGTTGATTTTTGGCTGTGCTAAGCAAAGCACATTTAAGAACAGTAGGACCTGGGAGGGAAAGTGGATGGGGGTAGGGGTCAGTGGTGGCGGAGAGGGGAACCTGATTTGGTATGGGTGAGAGAAAAGGACCAAAGCCCAAGGACCAGCAGAAAGAATAAAAACAGGCAACATCAGGAAATAGGAGATTGGGGAAACTCTCCAGAATGCACCAGAAACCTGGGAGTTGAGAGACTCTCAGGACTCAAAGGGAGGGATCTTAAATGAAATGCCCAACAGTAGGGAGAGGGCACTTATAGAGCCTACCTCTAGCAGGAAGACAGGACATCAAATGAGGGATGGGGTTGTCATCTACAAGACACATCTCTGAGCCATAATTGTTCATGTCTGAAAGAATTACAGGGTTGGAAATGGAGAGGAGCCTGAGGAAAAGAAGGTCCAGTAACAGGTCCAAAGTGGGATCCAGCTCAAGGGGAGGTCCCAAGGCCTGACATTATTATTGAGGCTATGGAGTGCTCACAAAAAGTTATCTATCATGACTGCCCTCTGAAAGACCCAACAAACAGCTGAAAGAGTCAGATGCAAATATTTGCACCAAACCAATGGACAGAAGCAGCTGACACCTGTTGTTTAATTAGGGAAGGCTGAAAGAAGCTGAGGAGAAGGGCGATCCTGTAGGAGGACCATCAGTCTCAATTAATCCAGACCCCCGGTATCTCTCAAACACTGAACCAACAAATAGACAGCATACACCAGTTGATATGAGGCCCCCTAAAACCATACTATAGAATACTTCCAGGTCTCTGTTCATTCAGAGATGATGCATCTAACCCTCAAGAGACTGGAGGCCCCAGGGAATTTAGAGGTCAGGCAGGGTGGGAGGTGGAGACATCCAAGAGGAGACGGGGGCGGGGGGTTATTGGGAAGAGGTATGCGATGTGGAACAGTCAGAGAGTGAATTTGGGAGGGGAATAAAAATATGTAGTGTAAAAAAATAAATATAATAAAGAATGAAATAATAAAATAAGAACAGTGACCAGACGCTGATGATAGGAAGAATGAAGCAGGCATTTCTTGAAAATGTGTGTGTGTGTGTGTGTGTGTGTGTGTGTGTGTGTGTGTGTGTGTGTGTGTGATGCATAAGTACAAATATGTATGCAGGTACTGGAAATGTATGTGTATGTAGAGGCCAGACCTTGACATTCAGTGTCTTTTTCTATCAAGCATTATCTTACAATTGTTCATTTTTTTAATGTAACCAAAATATAATCACATAATTTCTGCCATCTCATTAACCCTATACCTCCCATATCCCATCTAAAGCTCTTATTCCTCCCAAATTTGTTCCTTCCATATATATAGATATAGATATCGATATTTGATGCATGTAAATACAGTCTATTGAACCTGATGCCTGTATATATATTTTTCTACAGTCTGGAGCTCTTTGATTCAGCCAATAGCTGAATAATGAGCTTCCAGTGTCCTTCTGTTGCCAGCTCCTGGCAGTGGGATTACAGGCATTTATATCTGTGTCTGGCCTTCACTACAACCACTTTAACCACTGGGCCATCTTCCTGTTGTTCATGATAAAAGACCTGAAAATGTGTTTTATCATGAACAACAACAACAACAACAAAAATAGAGCTTTTTGTTGTATCAGTGACATAAAAACTCCGAGGCTTACTAAGAGCTCTGACTTGACCTAGCTCAGGCCAGTTATTGATGAGGTGGAGAACAGCCAAACTCAAGGCCAGATTCTGCCCCATGCAGGTTTATCAGGGCACAAAACTAATTATGTGTTAGGTTCAGTTGGCAAAAATCAAAATAAACTAGAAATTGTTCCAGTTAATATAAGATATTCTACCAAAACACACATCAAAACAAAGTGGACATACTAGTCATGCAACAAAACTTTGTATGAAATATAAAGGTCAGGGCAACTCAGAAAGCACTTGTGTTAGCATCAATCATGTAGCAAATTGGAGAATACTGGGACAGAGGAAGTTGCCTTGGAGTATAGACTAGTCATGTCAGTCTACCTCAGTGAGCTATTAGAAGAAAATGGCAGATGGACACTGACGTTAATTTCTATTGGTTTTACTGTGTGTTTCAGAGGTTATGGTCCAAAGACCAGATTATGTGTAAGTAATGGCTTTCCATTGCTTCCCTGGTCAAGTAGCTGCTGGCAATGATATCCTCAAGAAAAGCAAAGTCAGAGCTGGAAGCTATAGCAAGCCCCATAAATCCTGATCACCTCTGGTGAGCCAAGTAGGCTGAAGCTAGCCAAAGAGAAACTGGATCTCAGCACTCAGAGTGAAGTGAGCCTTCTCCGGGCAGACTTTAGAGCTGCCACCTCAATGCAGGGACTGACAGCAATTTCTTATGTGGGAAAGCTTTTACCTCTTGTTTTCTCAAATTTGAAAAGCACCATCGTCAGTGGAGTTGAAAAGACAGCCTTGTAGATATTGAGCAGCTGTTTCGAAGCTTCCTCATGTCTTAGCTGTCAGAGTAGGAGGAATGTGTCATCACATAAGGTATTTTAAGATACAATTATCTTGAAGCTTAAGACAAAATGATGTCAAGGCCAAAGGTATCATCACAATCTGAAATCTCTGGGGCACTGGGGATCGTCAAAGCAACAGCACCTTTTGCTCACTCAACCAGCAAGAGTGTATGGGATACAACTATTAGTGGGAAAGATTGCATGACAGAGAAAAAGTGCTGTCAAGAAGTTTCTATGACCTCTAAAACTAATGTTGGTTTCTTCATTGAGGTCTTTTAGGAAAACGTCCATATGTGTGCTAGGGAAGAGGCAGAATTGTGTAAAACCTAGGTTTGGTTTTCCTTCCCAGCCTCATGCTCTCAGAAATGAGACTCAGACTCAAAATATATTTACAAATACCTTGGCCATGTAGCTAGGCTTTTCCCTGACTAGATCATAACTTAAGATAATTCATTTATCCTAGTCTGTATTGTGCCATGTGGCTTTGTACCTGTGCTCGGACACTGTGCGTCTATCTTGTCACATCTTTCTGTGAAAAACTCCTGACTGGCACTATTCCAGAATCCCTCCTTCTTCTGGATGTTCCACCTGCTATTTCCTGCCTAAGCTATAGGACATCCAATGTATTATTGACAGGTACCACATCCAATACAGACACAAAATATTTCTCTACAGGTTTGGACCAGGACCAGCATTACCTGAGCTTCTCATCTTGTAAAGTGAGAATTTGTAATTTTTAAATTGTGTATACACAACATTAACTTTACAATTGTAATCATTTTAGGTATGAAGCTCAGTGATGTACTATTGTTATGCAAATAGTTCCTAGAATCTTTCCATCTCTCAGAGCTGAAATCCATAGCTCTATTATATGTGAAGACATTGTGAGTGAGGCAGTCTATGCACATACAATTTGTATAAGCATTGCTTTATATGATCACCTCAAGTTTAACACAATTCTCAAGTGATACAAAGACACAATGATTCAGCATTGATCCATGCTATACCTCAGCCCGGCAAGCACGTCATGAAAGCTTAGTCACATAACTGTTAGCTCTTTTGACCTGATGATTGATAGATAGATAAATTCAGGTGTATCTTTTGATAATGCTACTTCCATGTTTTGCAATTATTTGATAGTAACTATTTACGTAAGCCCTCTAAGCCTCATGCTTTTTTTTTCCGATCCTATAGCCATGGTAATAAAGATATTCGTGATTTTTTTCAGTAAGCTTAAAGGATGTGTATGCTGCATATTATTAGGGTATTAAAACACAGTGTAGGTACTTTGTTGATAATTTATAATTATCATTACCTGGTTCAAAATCAGTACCATCTATAGCCTTTCAAACTGTACTCCATGCTATTGATATGTGTCCTTAAAATTTTCAGAATGTTCACCTACCACAGCAATCTCAAATTTTTTAACAGAAAATATTGTAAGAAAATAGGCATCATGGAAAGTACCTAGTAGTGTGACTTTAAATATCTTTGAAACTATGTCTCTAATAGACTGAATAAACCATTACATTTTATCAATGGAATGTTCCTTTTAGTGGCTTAACACAAAATTACTAACAATCAATTCAGAAATGTATTACAGCTATCCAGTAATGCAGCCTTGACAATCAAGATAATTTAATAATTTATTTTTCTCCAGATGGCATATGAACTTTGGATTCATTGAAACATTGATTTTAAGCATTAGCAATAATTTTGGTATACTTTACACTTACAGTTTCTTCACATCACATTGCCCTTAACACTTATTAAGATTTCATCAGAAATATGATACTGTGCAATCCTTAATCAAAAGATTACTAAGTCAATACTTTTAAATGTAAATCTATTTCTCGTTTTATATTATATTTTATTTATTTACATTTCAAATGTTATGCCCTTTCCCTGTTTCCCCCTCTGCAAACTCCCTATCCCATCCCACTTTACCCTACTCTTATGAGGGTGTTGTCCCACCCACCTACCCACTCCTACCTCACCAGCCTAGCATGACTCTACACTGGGGCATCAAGCCATCAGAGGACCAAGGTCCTCCCCTCCTATTGATGCTAGATAAGGCCCCTTCAGCTCCTTTAGTTCTTCCACTAACTTCTCCATTGGAGTTCCTGTGCTCAGACAAATAGTTAGCTGTGAGCTTCTGCATCTGTATTGGTCAGTATCCAACAGAGCCTCTCAAGAGACAGCTATACCAGATTCCTGTCAGCAAGCAATTCTTGGCATCAGCAATAGTGTCTGGGTTTGGTGTCTGTATTTGACATAGATCCCCAGGTGAGGCAGTCCCTGGATGGTCTTTCCTTAAGTCTCTTCTCCACTCTTTGTTGCTGTATTTCCTTTAGACAGGAGCAATTCTGGGTTAAAATTTTGGAGATGAGTGAGTGGCCCCACCCCTCAACTGTAGGGGGGCATGGCTAATCTCTGGATATTGTCATAATAGGTTTGCCCTCCACTTTATGGGATATTTCAGCTAATATCATCACGGTGGGGTCTGGGGAGGCTCTTGCTTTTCTGTTACCTAGGACTTTCTGGTTGCTACCCCCAGTTCCCCATCCGCCATTGCTACAAATCACTTCAATTTCCTGACCCTCTGTACATCTCCCCATCTCCTGCCATATATGAATCTTCCAACTTTATTCCTTCCCACTCTTCTTTTCCTCCCAAGTCCCTTCCACCCTCTACTTCCCTTGATTATTTTGTTCCCCCTTTTAAGTAAGACTGAAGCATCCACTCTTTATTTTACCTTCCTCTTGAGCTTCATGTGGTCAATGAGTTGTATCCTGGGTAGTCCACACTCTTTGTACTCACCGTTTATCAGTAAGTACATACCATGTGTGGTCTTACCTCACTCAAGATTATATTTTGTAGATCCATCCATTTGACTGTGAATTTCATGAAGTTGTTGTTTTTAATAGCTGAGTAGCATGCCATTGTGTAAATGTACCACATTTTCTGTATCCATTCCTCTGTTGAGGGACAAACAGGTTGTTCCAGTGTCTGGCTATTATACATATGGCTACTATGAACATAGCAGAGCATGTGCCCTTATTACATGTTGGAGTATCTTCTGGAGTATCATTCTGGTACCAGCAATGGAGAAGTGTTCTTCTTTCTCCAAATTCTCACCAGCATCTGCTGTCACTTGAGAGTTTTGATTTTAGCTATTCTGACTGGTGTGAAGTGGAATCTCAGGGTCATTTTAATTTGCATTTCCCTGATGACTAAAGATGTTCAACATTTCTTTAGGTGCTTCTCAGCCCTTCAATACAACCCACAAACGTTATGAAGCTCAAGAAGAAGGAAGACCAAAGTGTAGATGTTTCAGTCCTACATAGAAGAGGGGACAAAATAGTCACAAAAGGTAGGGGAGGGAGGTACCTGAGAGGAAGAGATGACAGACAAGAAAATGGGGGGGCAGGATCAGATATGAGAAGGGATAAGAGAGAAGTACGAAGGTTCTGGAAATTTAATAGAAATATGTATCAGTGGAAGATGGGAAACTGAGGCCAACCACTAGAAAGTCTCAGATGCCAGTGAAGTAAGAGGCTCCCAGGATCCAAAAAGGATAACAGTATCTGAAATACCCAACAAAAGAGAGATAAAACTTGCAAAGACCACCTCCAGTAGATAGGCGCAGCCCACAGTTGAAGGATGGAGCCACCCATCCATCTCAAAATTTTTAACCCAAAATTTTCCCTATCTAAAGGAAATATAGGGACAAAAAATGGAGCAGAGACTGAAGGAAAAGCCATCCATATACTGTCTCATATAGGTATACATCCCATCTGCAGATACCAAACCCAGACACTATTGCTGATGCCAAGAAGGCATTGCTGACAGGAACCTGGTAAGGCTGTACCCTGAGAGGCTCTGTCAGAACCTGAATAAATCAGATGCAGGTACGCACAGCAAACCATCGGACTGAGCCCGGGGACCCAGGTAGTGAACAGTAGTGAACAGAAAGTCCCAGATGCCAGGAAATCAAGAGGCTCAAAGGACCCAATGGGGATGACATTAGCTTAAATGCCCAACAAAGGGAAAGGAGAACCTGTAGAGACCATAACCAGAGGTTAGACAAGATTCCTGGATGGTGGGTGGGACCACCCACTCATCTCCAAACTTTTAATCCAGATTTGCTCCTGTCTAAAGGAAATATGGGACAATGTGTGGAGCAGAGACTGAAGGAAAGGCCATTCAGAAACTGCCACCTGGGGATCCATTCCATATACAGTTGTTACCAAACCCAGACACTATTGTGGATGCCAATAAGAGCTTGCTGACAAGAGCCTGATACAACTGTCTCCTGAGAGGCTCTGCCAGTGCCTGAAAGATGTAGAAATGGATGCTCACAGCCATCAATTGGACATAGGGTCCCCAATGAAAGAGCTAGAGAAAGGACCCAAGGAGCTGA
>LR749491.1:2023374-2054310 GCA_902729485.2 Mus minutoides | reverse complement strand
GTGTGTGTGTGTGTGTGTGTGTGTTTGGAACAGATATTGGCCAGACTGGACTCAAATTCACATTTCTTCTTTAGCTGCCCAACTGCAGGAAAGGAATGCAGATGTACAATATTCTGCCAACTAGCATATATATTTTTGACAGACTATAATTGACTCCACTATAAGCTCTGCCAACATTTAGCTATAATCTATTCTATTTCTTAAAGTTCTCATGTATTTTCATATTAAATAAAGAATATTTCCAGGTTTCATACAACTCATTTTCTGATATATTTTAGATAATGTCATTGAAGTATTAAAATGTTATTTATTTCTAAAGAACACATTTTATGTAACACAAAAGTCTTTGAGTGGTCACTACCACTAAGTGGAAAGTTGGAGAAAGAGGATGAACTTTTATTCATCTTTCTACATCAAGATTTTAGGGAGTATTTCCAAACACTTTTACAGACCGGTATATCTTGTCCTGCTTCTCAGAAGACTGATATGAGCATTTGACCCTCCAAAAGAAATAACTCAAAGGTATGTACATGGAGTGGGGCTAATCATCACACTGACTGAACTTTGTCAAGACTCTTGAATGATATAAACAAACAGAAATCCAACATCACTAATGTTTCTTGATATACCTCAAGCCTAACATCTCAACATATAGCATTCATTTCAACTAGGTCATTTCACTTAAGTGTCTCATCCTTTGCATTACTCTTTTTGTGGGATGCTTTGATGGCCCGTATTCACCAGTGCCCAGAAGCACCATTCTACATATAACAATAATTCATCTCCATTATCCTCAGGGAATTGTCCCCACAGAAGAGAGCCATTTATGTTTGAGAAAGAACTACTCAAGTTGAATAATATTAATATTTATATGTGTAAAATGCATGTATACTAATTTAAAGTTGTAAAATCATTTTCTGAGGCTCAATGTTTTTGAGTTAAAAATACATTAGTATTTTAAAATCTTGTAGTCTTAATTATTTTTATTTTGTGTACTCTTGGATGAGTACAACATCTATTTCAGGTTTTTAAGAGACTTTCAGGACTTAAAAGGAGGGATGCTAGATGAAATGTCCTACAGTAGGGAGAGGGAACTTGCAGAGTCTACCTCCAGCAGAAAGTCAGGGCATCAAGTGAGGGATGGGGTTGCCACCCCACAGTCAAAACCCTGACCCATAATTGTTCCTGCAAGGATGGAAATGGAGAAGAGCCAGAGGAAAAGAAGGTCCACTAACAGGCCCAAAGTGGGATCCAGCTCAAGGTGAGGCCCCAAGGCCTGGCACTATTACTGAGGCTATGGAGTGCTCATAAAAAGGAACCTAGCATGAGTGTACTCCAGAAGACCTATCAAGGAGCTGAAAGAGTCAGATGCAGATATTTGCACCCAATTAATGAACAGAAGCTACTGACCCCTGTGGTTGAATTAGGAAAAGCTGGAAGAAGCTGAGGAGGAAGGCAACCCTGTAGGAGAACCAGCATTCTCAAATAATCTGGACCTCTGAGATCTCTCAAATACTGGACCACTAACCAGGCAGCATACACCAGCTGATATGAGGCCTTCAACACATATACTGCAGAGAACTGTTGGGTCTGGGTTTTGTCAGAGATGATGCACCTAACCCTCAAGAGACTGGAGGCCCCAGGGTGTTTAGAGGTCTGATGGGGTGGGGGAAGGGGTGAAGGGTGGGGACAACCTCATGAAGATAGGGCATACGGAGAAGGTATGGGATGTGGAGCAGTCAGATGGTGGACCAGAAGGGCAATAAAATCTGGAGTAAAAAAAAAAAAAAAAAAGGAAAGAAAGAAAGAAAAAGACAAAAAGAGAAATATATAATAAAACTTAGGCCTTTTATATTTTCAGTCATTATTTTTACTGATTAAGACAGTGTTATATGACATATTTGTTAGGTGAATATATATACTTATAATTCTACTCATGTACAAAAAATATTTTCCTTGATAAAGACAAATCTATTGACATTTTTAAACTATTTTATTGGACTCATATTTACCACACTTCTAACCTTTGTTTTCACCCTAATCCCTTCCAAACCCCCAACACTAAGTAGGAGAGAAAGAAAGTTAGAAGGAAAGGGGGCATAGACCCTTATAGAGTTCTTCCTGCTGATTAGAACCCCTATAGAGTTCTTCCTGCTGATTAGAGGCATAGAGTTCCTTGATGCAATTCCAATCGCTATTATGATTTCACCAGCTTCTCACTGTCCATTTGCTCAGGACCATTTGACAAAACATAACATTGGGAACAAACAACAGCAGGGGCAGCAGCAGGGGCAGCAGCCACCACAGACCCTCAGGGAGATCTCCCATTTCCACCAAAAATCATACCTCTCCTAGAGCATTACACAATTCATAGTTAATGGCTGTGGACAAAGACAACCACGCATCCTACACCTGGGATAAACACATTAAAACAAAAAGTGTTCACATGACATAACTGGGATTATTTTTTTAAAGAAACCAAAATTATCTATACACAAATCATTCCTTCAAATTCAGAAATATTTAGATTTTATGGTTCTGTTACCATTTTCATTAAGGATCAATTAATCTGAATGTATATGGAATAATAGTTTGACATTTTGCTCTATATATAATTCATTCAGCAATATAAAAGGCTTCTAAAAACATATAAATGGCATTTATGGACTATCTGTCCCTGTAATACATTAGAAATAGTTCCTGATCAA
This sequence comes from Mus minutoides, assembly GCA_902729485.2. NCBI lineage: Eukaryota > Metazoa > Chordata > Mammalia > Rodentia > Muridae > Mus > Mus minutoides. The sequence goes on along the minus strand of LR749491.1, from coordinate 2,051,602 downwards.
ACTAGGAATGAAAAGGAAGCAAAGAAAATTTGTCAAACAATGGCCTATCTTTTATTTCATGTAGAACTTGAAAGCTAATTGCTAGCATTTCAACTGTATTTATGTGGCAAACATATGGGAAAAAAAAAAAAAACCTCTCCAAAATACCCCAAACACTTACATAATTTGATTAAAATATATACCCAACTGGTTTTCATTTTTCAGATCCTAAGAAACTCTGGAATTGGGATTGGGTGATTTCTCAGGAGAATAACTTATTATGGGCAGGTTTCATCCAGAAAAACACTTGAAAACAACACAAGAGCAGAGTATGAACTAAGTGCTCACAAGATCTTGCTTTTGGTTCAGTGTTTAGTCCTATGACCTTGCTGGTCTTCCTATGGACCAGTGCTTATATATCCTATTAAGGAAGATATGCCTTTTTTAAAAATCATAAAATTAGCCATGGTAATTTGTATTGATAATCTTGAAGTAGGCTCTCTGTCTTGACCTTCCCACTTATCAAACTTACACCACTGTCATTATTATCCATTCATCCTCTGCCTCTCATGCATTCCATACTGGAAGCTTCATCAGATTGTCTAGGCCACAGTGCATTCTTAGCCTGACATGAGTTTTCAACAGAATGAGGAAGTGATGGGAGGGGTGGACATTACTGCTCTCCTTCAGTTTCTTATTTCTTTTCTTTAGATGCACTTTTTGAACTGCTTGTTAGAGAATTCTCATATAATATTTTCCTGTGTGATAATTGGAATAGGTTTGGCCCATGGAAAGTGACACTGTTTGGAAGTGTGGTATTATTGGACAAGGTATAGCCTTGTTAGAGAAAGTGTATCACTATGGGCCCTTTAGGTCTCACATGAATGTTTAAGTCTGGCCACTGTGATCCACAGTCCTCTCCTGCCTGCAGTTGGAACAAAAGGTTCCAGCTCTCACCTCCTTCAGGGCCATGCCTGCCTGGACACTGCCATGTTTCCTTCATGATGATGATGGACTGAACCTCCAACCCTGTAAGCCAGCCCCAATTACATGTTGTCCTTTATAAGAGTTTCCTTGGTCGTGGTGTCTGTTCACAGCAATAGAAACTTTAAAACAACCTGTTTTAGACAGTTTTCCATTTTATTACTACTTGTATTAGTACAGGAAATTTACTATAAATGATGAACTAAAACTCATATATTATCAGATGAAATAGGCTCATTGACATTTACTCTGCATTATATAGTTTTGTAGATTTTTGAAAAATTTACAATATCATGAATCTACTATTAGAGTCTAATACAAATAATTTTATCACTTCATATAATTTTCATACCAACCAATAATGCAGGTTACACTGGGTACTCCATGTTTTTTATTATAACTGAAATTGGCATAATTTGGCTCTCTTTCCATTTCCTATCAATATGTAGTACTCAATCTCTTTTGCAGGATTTCATACATTCTGTATATGTACAGTTTTATAAAGGTATGTATGTTTTCAGATCTTTTGGAACATTTTTGAGTTCCTGGCTTTACTTATGACTTTGTGTAGAGAGCCACATCCTGTGCTCTCCCCAGTAAACAAGTCGACAATGTGGAGAGCCACATCCTGTGCTCTCCCCAGTAAACAAGTCTACTGGCACATGTGCTGAAGGTGAGTGTGTGTCGAGTCACCGCCCATCCCAGGCGTGGTGAGGGAGCAGCCAATCTGAAGCATACACAACTTCAGATCTTTTGGAACATTTTTGAGTTCCTGGCTTTACTTATGACTTTGTGTAGAGAGCCACATCCTGTGCTCTCCCCAGTAAACAAGTCTATACGGCACATGTGCTGAAGGTGAGTGCGTGCCGAGTCACCGCCCATCCCAGGCGTGGTGAGGGAGTAGCCAATCAGAAGCATACACAATGCGTCAGGGTATATATAGGCAGTGCTTTTTTGGGCTCTGTGTCTTTCCTCTTCATTAAAAGTTTGCTGCAAGGAGCTGAAGGGGTCTTCAACCCTCTAGGTGGAAGAATAACCATGAACTAACTAGTACCCCCTGAGCTCATGACTCTAGCTGCATATATAGAAGAGGATGGCCTAGTTGGCCATCAGTGGGAAGAGAGGCCCCTTGGTCATGCAGACATTATATGCCCCAATATAATATATAAGGGGAACGCCAGGGCCAAGAAGTGGGAGTGGATGGGTAGGGGAGCAGGGCCGGGAGGGGGGAGGGTATAGGGAACTTTCTGGATAACACTTGAAATGTAAATGAAGAAAATATCTAATAAAAGTTGGAAAAAAAAGTTTGCTGCAGAAGGATTCTGGTGTCCGTGTCCATTCTTGCCAGCGACACGGTAGCGTGGACTCTTTCAACTTTGTTTTAGCTGTTCTTCATCTATTTTAGAAGTAATTAAATTATCAAATTCTACAACTATTTCTTCCCTTTTTTCTAATTTATTCACTTAAAATTTTTATACAGAACAGAGTTATTAATTTTAATGAAGTCCAACTTTCCAACATTTTCTTTCAGTGATTGTGCATCCTCAATTATGTATTAAAAAGTTATTACTGAATGCAGCCATCTAAATTGTTCTGATATTATCTTCTAGAAAATGACAGTTTATATTCTACAATTAGACCTGATATTATCTTATAGAAAATGAGTTTCTATACTACAATTAGATCTATCAGCCATTTTATGCTTCTCTCTCTCTCTCTCTCTCTCTCTCTCTCTCTCTGTGTGTGTGTGTGTGTGTGTGTGTGTGTGTGTGTGTGTGTGTGTACTACTCTGTTTATACTTCCACAATGAAACAGCATAGACCTGGTAGCTTACACAACAGGAATATTTACTTTGTATGGATCTCTGAGACAGTGCTTCCAAGATCCACTTTCTGATTGAGAGATGGTTTCCAATGAGGGCTTCTTTCTTGCCTTGCTTGTAGCAAGTTTCTTACTATATCGTCACTGATGACAGAGTCATATTAGATTACAGCTTCATTTAAATGACCTTACTTGGGTATTCTGAGTTTTGGGGGCTAATATTCACTTATCATTAAGTGCATACCATGTGTGTTCTTTTGTGATTGGGTTACCTCACTCAGGATGATATTTTCAAATGCCATCCATTTGCCTGTGAATTTCATAAAGTCATTGTTTTTAATTGCTGAGTGTTATTCCATTGTGTAAATATACCACATTTTCTGTATGATTCATCTGTTGAGAAACATCTGGGTTGTTTCAAGCTTCTACCTATTATAAATATGGCTGCTAGGAACATATTGGAGCATGTGTCCTTATTACATGTTGGAGAGTCTTCTGCATATATGCCCAGGAGTGGTATAGCTGGGTATTATGTTCAGATAGTAATATGTTCAATTTTCTGAGAAACCTATAGACTGATTTCCAGAGTGGTTGTACCAGCTTGCAATCCTATCAGCAATAGAGGAGTGATCCTTTTTCTCCACATCCTTGCCAGCATCTGCTGTCATTTCACAGACAATATGAAGGTCAAGAAGAAGGAAAACCAAAGTGTGGATGCTTCAGTACTTCTTAGAAGGGAGAACAAAATACTCACAAGAGGAAATATGGAAACAAAATGTGGAACAGAGAGTGAAGGAAAGGCCATCCAGAGGCTGCCCCACCTGGGGATCCATCCCATATACAGTAGTCAAACTCAGACGCTATTGAGGATGATGGGAAGTGTTTGCTGGCATGTACCTGATATGACTGTCTCCTGAGAGGCTCTGCCAGGGCCTGACAAATACAGAGGAGGATGCTCGTAGCCAAGCATTGAACTAAGCATGGGATGCCCAATGGAAGAGTTGGAGAAGGGACTGAAGGAGCTGAAGGGGATTGCAGCCCTGTGGGGGGAGCAACAGTGTCAACTGGCAAGACACCTAGATCTACTGGGGACTGGACCACCAACCAAAGTGGAGGGACCACTTGGAGGTCCCACATGGAGGAACCCATTGCTCTGGCCATATATGTAGCAGATGATAATCTTGTTGGACATCAGTAGGAGGAATGGCCCTTGGTCCTGTGGGGGTTCGATGCCCTAGTATAGAGGAATGCCAGGGCATGTAGTCAGGAGTGGGTAGGTGGGTTGGGGGAGCACCCTTACAGAAGCAAAGGGAGAGGGAATGGGATATGAGGTTTCTGGAGGGGAGACTTGGAAAGGGGATAATATTGGAAATGTAAATAAAGAAAAGAAAGAGAAAGAAAGAAAGAAAGAAAGAAAGAAAGAAAGAAAGAAAGAAAGATCTTACTTAACTGTCATTACCTTTCAAAGACCCTATTTATAAATCCAGTCAGGTGAAGGATAAAAATGTAAGCCTAGAAGTCTGAAGATAATTTTACTATAAGTTTTGACCCATGGCTTTAATGTCCATCTATTCAATTCAAGCAGAGAAAGAGTTCATAAGGAAATAAACCCATTGAAGTGCTCTCTCTTCACTCAATCACACTTGGATTCTTCCTGTTTCACCTTCCAATATCTGATTACTGGTGCTTTAGGATTTTTATGCATTCTGGAAAAGTGATGCTCATAATATCATCACAGTTATTTGTTTTAAACTTTTCTGCTATAGAATGCACAAGATTTATAGGAAGTCAGTTACCTGAATAAGGTTGCTTACCTGTCTGCTTTTAAATATATCTTTCTTACAGGTTTTAAAGAATGAGTTTGTTAGCACTGTGACTATCCAAACAAGGCTAGTCAATAGACAAGATACTAACAGCTAGAATCCAACAACAGATCAAAAAGATTATCCACCATGATCAACTTTGCTTCATACCAAAGAAGCAGAAATTGTTTGACTTATGAAAATCACACTATGCAATCAATCCACCACATAAACAAACTGAAATAAGAAGAAGAGAGACAGAGACAGAGACACACTGAGAGATACACACAGTGAGAACAACATACAAAACTACCTTGCAAAGCAGTATATGTTGAACATAAAATTTAATTATTTCACATAAGTTGAGAACCCTCTGCCCATCTTTATGGATTTTCAACTCTAACTAACACTACCTGCATAAAATTCTTAGGGAATTTCAAAGTAGGAATTTGTGCTATATATTTGGAAATGGTAAGTGCTCTGAGTCTCTATTGACAGGAGGCATATTATTTTTGAAAATGATTTTAATAAAGAAAAATATAAAAGATTGAAACAACAATTATAGCAATGAGCCCCTAACATTTGCAAAGAAACAAAAGAAACAGAATGAAAAGCAAGTAGTGAAAACAAGATAAACCATAAAAGATGCAATAATGTTCTTAATGATTTCAGATGTTATTAAACCCATAAAATAATGTGGCTAATTAAGTTTATAAAAGATGAGTGAAAAAAACTAATATAAAGCAAAGAGACTTGGTCAGTTAGGTGTTTGTTTTTGGTGTTGTTGTTTTGTCACCTTGACATAAGCTAGAGTAATTTTTAAACCTGGAATGAGAAAATGACTGCATGAGATTGGCCTGATAAACCAAGGCTATGGAACATTTTCTTCATTGATTGTTGCTGTGAGAAGTGACTGGGGCACTGTCACCTGTGGGCAGGTGAGCTTGCTCGGGTGGTGTAAAGAGAGAGCTGAATAAGCAGCAAGGTGCAGCCACTAAGAAGAGTCCTCAATGGACTCTACCTCGGTTCTGAGCAGCCCACTAAGAAGAGTCCTCAATAGACTCTACCTCGGTTCTGAGCAGCCCATAAGAAGAGTCTTCTAGGGACTCTACCTCGGTTCTGAGCAGCCCATAAGAAGAGTCCTCTATGGACTCTACCTCGGTTCCAAAACCCAATGGTCTGACTTGAATTCTTGCCTTGACTTCCCTCAGTGATGGACTTCCCTTCTAGGTAAAATAAGCCCTTTCCTTCCCAAGTTGCTTTAATAATGGTGTTTATTACAGCAATAAAGAGAAAGCCAGGATAGAGACTTCATATGATTGATTAAATCTGAAAACAACCAATGAAGTAATTTAGATAACAATTTATTTATATATACATATGTAGAAATGTTCATGTACCACAGTAATGAGCACATACATTATAGCCTAGTTACAAAGCTTCAAAACAATTTTATTAAAGTATTCCATTTATTCTTTGATAATTGTATGTGTGTACATAATATATCTTGAGCATATCCAGCTCAGATTTTCCCTCCTACTCCAGCTAAGCACTCCCCCAAATGCTTTTCTCTTCTGCCTTCATGTCCTCCTAGTAAAAGAAAAATCATATAATCCACTGATTCTAGCTAGCACATACACATGTGAGGCCATTCGCTCAACTATGAACTAAGTAAAAGTGACTTCCTAGCAGCCATTGACTGCTAATAGCTCCAAAAGTCAGAAGAACTACATGAGCTTCTCTCCAGTACATTGTGGACTACTAACTGGCTGAGTCCTATGACAGCTGATTTGAGTTCATGAGTGCACTAGCCATGTCACATTCAGAGTATAACATTTTACAAAATTCTTTCTATGGCCTCTAACTCTTGCAATCTTCTTGCACCTTTTCCATGACATTCCCTGAGTCTTGATAGGGGCATTGATCTGAATGACCATGTAGATCTCAGCACTAAAGTCATTTATGCCCAGCACTTTGACTAGTCTCTGTGTTGAGTGATACTCACTGCATAAAGAAACTTCTCTCAGTAAAGTTGACAAAAACTAACCTATGAGTATAGATTTAAATACTAAAGAAGGAAGTTTGATAGCATATCTACTTAATACATTTCTACCTAGGGCCTATAATTGCTCCATCCCTGATATCTTAGCAAAGTTTAAAGTATCAGCCACTATTTCCCTCCATTTCAATTGGCCTCAAATCCAAACAAATTAGTTGGCTACCCTCAAAACAGCCATAGTACTATTATGGCAGTAGATACACATTGCCTACCATGTAGGTTTTCCAGTATGCAAGGTCAACCACTGGCTATATCCGTGAACAATCTTCCTCCTCTAGTAGCCTGAATAGCACATTCTGGCAAAATAGCTGCCTGGATAGTAAACAAAGAGAAATATTACTGCTGTACCCCAAAAAATACAACTAAGGAGCCACCAGAGATGCGATCATACAAGGTCTTTTATTCAAGCTCCAGTTTGGGCTTCGTGCTAACCCTGACACAGTAGGACAGGAAGGTTGAGCCCTGAGTCTATTTCTAAGCAGACATTTATAGAGCCAAGAAGGCGGTATCTAGCCTGGCACACACCTGATGGGAGGGGCAGTATTATGGAATGTTATTGTCCTTTAACATAATTGACTATTGCTAGGAGCCAAACCATAAACTTACCATTCGCTTTTTCCTAAGTGGTGGTTGTCAGAAAGTGAAGTGCCAGGAGCAGGCTTGTAACCTGGAGGTGTAGAATTGTTGGGGAGTAACCTGGAAAGTAGTGCTAGGTACCATCCTGTTAGTTAACTCAAGTTCAACCTTAGGTCAGTTTCTCTAAAGATGGAGTCTGAACCCAAGAGATCTGGTCTCTCATGACAAGTCAGGTCCAGCTTGAATTCTTGCTGTTCTACAGCAACAATACGTTGTAACTTGAACAGTAGGATTTCACTTAGCTATTGTGGACAAACAAAATGAAAGACAATAGGCTTATTTATGGTTGGGGGGGGGGGGGTTCTGGGATCATCCATCCCAGAAAGTCATCAGTAGGTCAGCCATGATCAGCACTGAGATTTTCACTTAATTCACTTCTAAGAAAACATGTTCTCCCATGCAGGATACCTCCATATAAACTACTTTAAAATGTATATATTTTTAAATGATATCTCCTAAGGCTTTTTTATATACCCTTGGTTTTTGTTACCCCTGCCCCTGCATTATCTCCCTCATCTTCCCACTCCAACTTTTATTTAACTCTTTAGTCTCCACTACCCCTCTCCCCCAATACATCACAGTTTCTACTCTTGCCTCACCTAGACCCCATCTCACTTGATGCTGTCATACATCCTCTCTAGCTTCCTGACATGAGCACAATCCAAACTAAACATACAAATCTAAAAGCCATAAGCCAGTTTTCACACATGAGAAAGGATAAGCAGCATTTGTCTCTCTGGACCTGTTTTACTCCACTTATTACACTGTTGTCATGTTTCGTCCATTACCTTAAAATATATCTCATTCCCCTTACAGCTGGATAAATATCTATGGTGTACATGTTGTATATTTTCATTATCCATTCACCAATTAATAGACATCTAGGCTGATTCTATCTCCTAACTCTTGGGAGCAAAGTAATAATGACCATAGATACACAAGTATCTCTCTTAGAGAATATAGAGATATCTAGGTAAAGAACCTTGTATCACAAGGTAATTCTATATATGTTTGAAAAACATTCAGGTTTTTGTTAAAGAAAAAAATATGCCATAGAAGCTATCAAAAAAATAAATCAGTAAATTTCATTATTTATCAGGAAAGCAAAGTACTTTCCCACCAATATCCCATTGTGATTTTTACCTAAGTTTATTTTAACAAATAGTTTAAAACATAAAAAAAAAAAATTGTATGAATTTGCCCTGGCTAGTTGTATGTCAACTTAACACAAGCTAAAGTCATCTGAAAGGAGGGCACCCCAACTAAGAAAATACCTCCATAAAACCAGGATGTAGACAAGTCTGTCCCTAATTTTCTTAGTGATTGATGGAGGAAGGTCTAACCTATTATGAGCAATACAGACCTTGGGCTGGTGGACCTGAGTGCTATAGGAAAGCAGGCTAAACGATCCATGAGGATCAAGGGAGTAAGAGTCATTCATTCCTCCATGACCTCTGCACCAGATCCTTCTTTCAGATTTCTGCCCTGTTTAAGTTCCTGCTTTGATTTGTTTCAATGATGAACTGAGTGCTCTAGAAGTATAACCAGAATACCCCCTCCAATTTGCTTTGTTAATGCTGTTTCATCAGAGCAATAGAAATCCTAAGACAAGCTGGTACCAGAATAATGGTGTGACAGATCTGACATTGTTTTGGGTGGACTGTGGTAAGACTCTAGGCTATAAGAGCCATTGAGTATTAAGAATCCAGTGGGCTGTTTTCCCAGAGCTTTGAAGACAAATATATTGAGACCAATGCAGATGATGGCAGCCTGGCTTGTGAAGTTTCAAAAAGAAGCAAAGACTCTACCCAGTAATTTCTGAGAATAATCTTTAGTGTATATGGAATTGACTGTGATTAACAAGAGACCAGATCCACAAAAGACATTTGTTTTACTAGGACAGCAGATGCTGGTTAGTTAGAGCTGAGAAATTAGCAGTGATTTTAAAAATACCAGTATCATTAAGGTAAAATCTTCTAGGGAGTGTTTACAGAAGATCAGCACAGAGAAGCTGTGTTCCAAAAGTGGCCAAGGTTGTAACTCTTGCTGGGAACTGAACTTTGTAGTGTAAGAGTCATGCAGGTGGTACTGCTTTTGAAGGCACGAAGGTTTCACAGAGAGCAGATGAGACTTGGTAATGTAGGAGGCCAAGGGAAGCCATTGGTGACGGTGTAGCCTCAGTGGCAGTTGAAAGCCCAGGATTGAAGGGGTCATGCAAAATAGTTGAGGATTGACATCATGAAGAGAGCCTATGAAATGCTATTTGTAAAAGTTCAGCCCCATTAGAGCAAAAGGCCTTGGCATTTTAGAAATATCAGTACCACAGGATGACCACCAAGAACAGTAGCAGCTGTGGAGTGGAGATAGTCAGAGCCTAGAAGACAAGGTGTGGTGTGTGTGCTGTAGAGGATGAAGCTGGGGAAGGGACCCAAACACTCTGGGTGAGTCCACAAGATCATGAATTACTGAACACTGTGTTATTTGGAAATTTGGTTTACATTTGATTTGATTGTGTCTGTGATATGATTTTTCCCTCTTGAAGTAAGAAGGTATTTCATTTGTTTTTGAAATTACAGTTGGCTACAGTTGAGAGACTTGGAATTTTAAGGCTTTAGATTTTTAAAACAAATTGACTATTTTAATGAGACTGGACTTTTAATGAGTTTAAATTTGTAAAGATTGTAGGATTTTTATTGTGAGATCTTGGGGATGAGTGAGACAGGATAAGCTGTGGATTAAACAGTGATATGTTTGTGTGTCTGATTGAAAAGGGGTCCGTCGTGCTAGCTAGTTTTATGTCAACTTGACACTTGACTTCTGAATGGGGGGAGCCTCAATTAAGTAAGTGCCTCCATAAGATCAGGATATAGACAAGTCTGTAGGACATTTTCTTAATTAGTGATTGATAGTGGAGGGTCCAGCTCATTGTGAATGATGGAATCCTTGGGTCAGTGGTCCTAGGTTACATAAGAAGGCAGCCTGAACAAGCCACAAGGAGCAAGCTAGTAAGCAGCACCCATCCATGGCCTCTGCAGCAGCTCCTGCCTCCAGGTTTCTTCCATTTTTGAGTTTTGGCCCTCACTGTTTTGGAAGATGATGTATTATATGGAACTCTTTGTGAAATGAACCCTTTACTCACCAACTTGTGTTTTTGTCAGGCTGTTTCATCAATATTAAATATAATTGTTTTGAGCCTCAATATTTCACAAAATATAATGGTGAATCAATCAAGATATGTTGTCATCCATCAAGTTATGTCATGCATATATATATATATATATATATATATATATATATATATATATATATATGCATATACATATAAAAAAGGGAGGGAGAGATGAAGATCCAAATAACTATAGAGTATACATTATCACTAACTCTAAAGTATATTCAGTAAAAATAGTATTATGTTAGGCAAAAAGTCAGCCTATCTCTATATAGATCATTTTCTTTGTCCAAAATGAAAATTATATTAAAAGTAAATGTCACAATAAGGTATGTTGAAACAATTTAAAATCCACTTCTGAAAGGAAACCACAACTGACATTCCATAGCATTTAGAATTCAATAATAAAATTTCTACACATAAAAATATATTGACATAAAATATACAAATGAGTATTTCATGCTATCATGCAAATTGCTGAATCAGGATAACTCTCAATGCCTGCTTTGGTTACACAATAAGACCCTGTCTTAAACCAACAAAAGGAATTACACCATGAAATACAAACAAACAAACGTAAATTTTACTACCTTCAAAAAGCAGGAGAATTTTACCAGGAAAAAAAATTACTACATTCAGGGAAGGGAGATTTCTTATAGTGTACAGCTCTTGCCAGGCAAGCCTGAAAACTTGAATTCAAATCCCCAGAACCTCTGAAAAAAAACAGATAAGTATCCTAAATATCTGCTATCTCTGTTTATCCTACATATCTGAATATGAGCAGTGCAGACAGGTGAATCTCTAAAAGCTAGCAGGGAATGGGAATATAAACAACAGAGACTCTGCCTCCATGAATGTAGAAGTTAGAGATCGACACTGGATCCCACAAGCACCACATGGCATGCACTCACATGAACTAATAACCATAATAATATAAATATGAAAACAGAGAGAGAGAGAGAGAGAGAGAGAGAGAGAGAGAGAGAGAGAGAATGAATTGTCACATTCTCCTAAGAGGTTTGTTTGTTTGTTTGTTTTCTACCCTGTTTATTTTAAAACTGCAATCTTTTCTCTAAGCCATAGTTATATTCAGGGGAAATCTCATAATGTTCTCATATGCTCATGAGCACCCACAGATGGCCATGTTTCCTTCTTGAAGTCAGAAAACCCACAGCCTTTGATACAGGTTCACATAGAGCAGATTTTAAGTACAGGTACTTCGAAAGATTTGGTAGGTTCCCTCCACCATGATGTATGCTACCTTCCTTCACCCAGGCATGCAAATTTGCTAGCCTAGCGGAATTACATGCCTTCCCAGTAGTTCTGTTTAACCTGGAGTGATAGAAAGCTTGTTTGGGCCAGCTCCCCGCAAAGAAAGAAAGTATGACTACAATCTATCAGCTGTAATAAGGGTGAGATGAAATGCATATTAAGGAATAACACATCCGGCATGCAGTATCTTTTCTGTTTCCATTTAGAATTTCTGTAGAATAAAAGCTCTGAGTCTTCACATTGATATTAGAGTGGAAGGTGTTGGCTCTTCAAGACCTTGTGATAAATTTCAGTATAGATATATAATTTGTTACTCACTGGTTACAAAAAAATGATAAAAACCAACAACAAAAAACAGCCAAGGAGGTAGAGACTGCTCATCAATTAAGCTCCCCCTACCCCCACAAACGTGTGCGCGCGCACACACACACACACACACACACACACACACACACACAAGCGAGCGCGCGTGCACTCACATACACACGCACATAGCAGTCGTGTAACTTGGTCTTCATACCGGGTCCCCCAACAACTGGAGCGGGGGCTGCCCCTGACTCTGTTGCCTGCTTGTGGATCCTGGTCCCCTATCTGGTCTGTTTTGTCTGGCCTCAGTGAGAAAGGATGCATGTACCTAGTCCAAAAATGACTTGATATGCCAGGGTGCGTTGGTACCCAGGGGGTGCCTCCCCATTGCCAGAGGAGAACAGGAGGGGGAATCGGGAAGGAGAGGAGGAGGGGCTGCGACAGGATGTAAAGTGAATAAGTAAATTAATTAATGAAAAAGAAAAAGAACTCTTGTATAGAACTCAAATTTTTTTGTTTCCCAGTTCAGTGCTGTAACTCCATCTCTGGGCTATCTGTTGCCATCTTCTGGCAAATATCGGTACTGCACCCATGTGCTCACAGATACCCCATGCACAACTATATACCCCCATGCAAACACTTAAATAATATTTTAAAACACTGATACCAGAAATGAGAAAACCTCTTATAATCTGTTGGCCACGACAGTCTAAAGGAACACACACACATACACACACACAAGTTTTTGTAGGCTATTGCTGTTGCCCTTGGTTTTCTCTCAGAAGTTAAAAATATATTCTTCTCTTACCCAATATATCCCAGCCACAGTTTCCCTCGCCGTTCCTCCTCTTCAGAAAAGTGCAGGCCTCCAAGAGACCATAGCCAAACAGAACAAAGCAACATACAATAAGAAAAGACAAAGTCCCTCATATCAAGGCTGGACAAGGCAACCTGATAAGGAAGAAAGGTGTCTCAAGAGTAGGCAGAGGAGTCAGAGAAGCATCCGCTCCTACTGTTAGGAGCTCCACAAAAACACCAAGCTAACAGCCATAACATACTTAAGAGCCTGGTGCAGACCCATGTAGGTAGGCCCTTGGCTTGCTGCTTTATTCGTATGACCCCGTATGAGCCCTGCTTAGTTGATCCAATGGGCCATGTTTTCCTGGTGTCATCCATCCCCTGACTCTTATAGTCTCCTCCCCCACTTTCATGGGGTTCCCCTATCTCGAAGAGGAGGGACCCAATAGAGACCTCCAATTTAGACTGTCTGCATAATATAATGGCTGGCTGTGGATCTTTGTGCCCACTTCCAGGAGCTGCTGGAGAAAGCTTCTCTGCTGACTGTTGGATCAGGGACCCATCCTAGGTCTCGGAGTTATCTATTCTCTGGTTCCTGGTCAGGCAGGCAGTGAACGGCGTGAGCCTCGAGTTAAACCAAATATTGGCTTGCCTCTACCACATATTTCTGCCCCAGAACATCGTGCAAGCAGGAAGATTTTGCGGCTGGGGTGGTGTCCAGTTTTCTCTTTTTGTAGCCTATAGCTATCCACTGTGAAATATTAAGACTTTCAGAATATGATCTGTAGGTTAGAGGAAAGTTATAGTTTAAATGAAAGTGAGATGGAAAATCATCTTATTCACTGAGTATCTTTAAAGAATTTAATAGAATGAAGCTGACTTTGTGGATTAGCTGCTAAATTAGTTTTGGACAGTGATTTAAAATATATGCTTATTGAAGTTCTTTATAAAAAATATACTATAAATTTAATAGCTTACAAACTATGAGGTATTCCTATAGTTCTGGAAGATCAAAGAGTCTAACACCAAGGCACTGGCAGATTTACTGTCTAATAGGTACCCCTTACTGGTTCACTAATGGAGTATTCTCTGCTATGGGATCTCCATTTTAAAGGCACCGATTCCCTTCATAAAGTTCTTGCCCTTATATCTCACTGCCTTCTCCATACACCCCACCTCCTTCAGAAGAACAGTAAAGCAGAGACCACAGTAATACCTGTGACAGACAGGAAGCCTGAAACATGACGCACAGTTTGCTTGGGAACAAGATCTTTACTTCTGAGCTCAGTGAGATGATTCTCATTCTCTTCAACTGAATTTGGAAAATCATTTTCGGTTTCAAAATTAACCCATGAGATCCACCCAAACTAATAAAATTCTGAATGAGGGTCAAAGGGTGAATTTTCCATTTCTAGGTACTTTTAGTATATTTTTATATTACATTATAATGTAAAGTATATTATAATGTAAAGTATATTATAATGCCATCTAGATTTGCATGCTGCTCACCTCCCAAAAAGAAAGGAAATAGATAGCATTTGAATGGTGTAAGGGATTTTTTTGTGTCATGGTGACTTTTCATGAGTGCTGAGTCACTTGATGGGGAAATACAGATTTTTTTTCTTAGAGAAGTGGGACAGGAACAGAAAAATGCTAGTTTTCTGATAACTACAATGAGATGAGTACTTACTGTTCTTTGCAGATATTTTATCTGACTTAAGAATGACTCTCTTCCCACAAAGGACAGGGAAATAAATTCTCACACACAGACTTTATGATTAAAAAAAAAATCATCTAGAGAGAAAATTGGCCAAAAATAGGAGAAAGGGTTTAGAAGTCAGTTGGTTTGAAGGTTTAGGTAGTTTGTTACTAACATTGATCAATTGTGGTCTTAATTAACTTAAATAATTACCTAAAATGAGGTGAGAGATGACATTGCATTTCCTTCTGTTTGAAAGTAAACATATTGCAGGGACATTTAATATCTATACAGAAAGAATCTTCAAAATTATACAGCCAACTCAAGAACAGGCCAAATTGCAGTTCTATTACTTCAAATAAGTTTTGTTATTTGGTAATATCTATCTATCTATCTATCTATCTATCTATCTATCTATCTATCTATCTATCTATCATCTATGCACATGTGTGTATGTGTGTAGGATAGATGGGGGACTGGGGGGAGGGAGAAGAAGGAGAGACTTCTGCTCTTCTCCATTTATTCACTCAAATACTACTATTTCTTCACTTATTGCACCTGGGTATGTGAGGAGAAAAGATCATGTCCTTGTCTTGCAGGTTGCAAATCTCTTGAGACAGGCTGCTGCAAGGTGCACACACAGGCAGGATTGCAGCCAGGCCAGAAGACCGGTTTCCCACGGAGCTGGCCTGTAATCCAAAGGATGAACAGATGCAGGGAACACAGCTACAGTGAAGAGAGCAGAGAGGTTTGTGGGAGAAACAGGCCAGAAAGACATGAGCCAGTCAGAGGCAGCTTGTCACAGGACTGAACCATGATGGAAATTCTGAGCTGAGGTTTGAGACCCTTGGCAGCAGACCCACAGAGGCTTGTTCTGTTGGCAGTTCCTGTGTGGTTCCGCCCCACAGTTACCTGGCAACAGCTTGACTCACTACAAAAGGGCCTGCTTGCCCTCTCCTCATTCTCTTGCTCTTGTTCTCTCCTCTTGCTCTTGCCACCCCCTCCCTGCACTCTCCTCTCTCTCTCTCTCTCTCTCTCTCTCTCTCTCTCTCTCTCTCTCTCTCTCTCTCTCTCTCTCTCTCTCTCCCTTTCTCTCCCTTTCTCTCCCTTTCTCTCCACATGTTCATGGCCTGCCTCCCTCTTTCCTTCTCTCCCACTCCCCTCCTCTCCTCTCCAGTGCCCTCTTCTCCCTCCTTCCCTTCCTCTTCCCTCCCCTCCCTCCTCTTTCTTCTCTCTCTCTCTCTCTTCTCTCTCTCTCTCTCTCTCTCTTCCTCTCTTTCTCTCTCTCCCTCTCCCCGCTTCCAGCTTTCTCTCAACTCCCCTCCCCATGCCCTGAATAAAATCAATTCTACAGTATACAGGTATAAAGGATGGCTGGTGCCTGGTGTCACAGGTGAAGGAAGGCCTCATCATGGGCTCTCAGAAGCACTCCCCTCTCTCACACCTTACTGCTCCTCCACAAAACATATTCTGTCCTTCCTATCTTTTTATAAAACACAAAAGCTGGTACAGAGAAAGAAACAATGAAATTACTGATGGTGTTGGAAAAAATACTTATTTTTGTTTCAAAACGGTCAAAACAACTATGTTTTTTAAACTTGTAGTAAGGGAAGAAACAAACACGGAAAAACAAACAAACAAACAAACAAACAGGCATTTGTAATGAACAGAAAAGAAGAAAAGATGGGGAAATGACCTCCAGGGGGCGCTGCATGCATCAAGCAGCGTTGCTTTTAGTTTGCAAACACTTGCTCAATGGCAGTTGATGACTTGATAGAATCACTCGCGGTACTCACAACAAAAGCAAGTGATCCAACCTTGAAGATCTACAAACTGTGGCTAGCCAACCGTGCGGTTGCATGAGTTCCAGAAAAAGTGTGATGTCAGCATTTATTCCATATTGTGACATCACAGAAATAACCACTGCTTAAAAGTTCCAATCTCAACTGAAAATGTATGTACACCTAAGGAATTGAAATAAAATTACAAGCATTTGGAACACAAAGAAAAAGTTGTGGGGGGTATTTTGGTTTGGTTTGGTTTAGTTTGGTTTGGTTTGGTTTGGTTTTTGTGTTTTTGCATTTTTACTATAAATCTGCATGATTTTCTATATTAAAATTCAGTGTACTGGGATATTCCAGAAAACAATGTGTCCTTTGGTCAGTTAGAGACTGATTGCAATGTATGATAATCGAATTGTGAATAGACAGAGGCAGGCAAAATCTAAACTCTAACAGAGCAGAGTTTAAGCCATGAAAGACCACTGCCTTTTTCTGCTAATTGAGAATATTGGTAACAAAGAATGGATTGTTTGCAAAAGCTGTAACCTATTTAGCAACTAATTTTCTAACCCTTAGAAAAATCTGTCATTTAAAGGAACTTGAATGTAACAACCTATGTAGTACAAATGACAAGTAATTGCTTTTTAAAAACCAATCTGTGGCGTTTTGGAGATAAAAACACATCTATGTTAGGAGAAGAGAAAGTCTACCATTTATTCTGTTGGTGGTAATTTTCTGATAATTAGGTAATCTAGGGAAATGTTAGGGTCTCCTCCGGCTCTGGGAAAATGCAGTGCTGATTTTCCCAAAGGTAATTCACTTGTATGCCTGTACCAGAAATATTACAAAGTACAGTCAATCAGAATTCAGTCTGTGTTTATGCATGATAATTGAAATTTTCCTGGTTTTTTTTTTAAGAATAAACACTGACCTTTATACTGTTAAAGGACATTTTCTTTGAATTTAATAAATACATTCAGGACATAAACCCTCTGAATAATGACAAGCATCGCACAGAACCTCATCAACTTTTATAATTTGTTGGATAATATATCCAAAGAGCCCTTACTGAACTAATTTTATTATAACCTAAGATTTAATAATAAAATTGATGAATCTAGACCATTGCTTCCAATCTGAAATCTTTAATGACTAATGAAGGATAACGTCCACACTATAAATCATTATTAGATCACAGACAATTTATCATCCATAAAACATTACTCTGTATGTGAGAAGTAGCTCCTGCCTTCTTCCCTAACTGTCTTCACAACTTGTCTCCTTCAAAATTCTGCACGCTCCATTAGAGCAGAGACCTGTCCTAGTACTTGCAACAATCACCTAAATGTTAAAGTGGTAAATATTTACTACTTTATATATTAACTCCCGGAATATTTCGGTAAGCTATTACTCCTGTAAATTTAAGCCCAGTTTTTCTCCATTCAATTTTGTTTCTAATGCAATGCTTGGTGTTATGATGATGATAATTTTAAAATAGAATAATCATTTTCTTCACAGACCATTTAAAAACATGGGAATATTATTCATGAAAGGAACATAAGCATTCTTAACAAAGTTGTCCACAAAGTATAAAACTATCTGAAGTTCTGGCATTTTGCCTTACATTATCAGGAGAAGAGGTTAATGTATCAATTTTAATTTTTTAACAAAAACTATTAATATAACAATTTTCTAAGTGATGGTATACTGGCTGATTTAATGGAGTAATATTGTTAAAATAGACTGTTTTCTTTTTTGCTTTTAAATTGTATTATCACATATTGATTGCAACACTATTGAGACCTGTGTAACATTTATACACTTGTAGCTTTATATCTACCCAATCACAATTTCTTTCTCCGCAGTGTTTTCGATGCCTTAATTGGTACAATTTTTTCTATTTATTTTGTTTTAATTCAAAGTTCAAGTTTCCTGTCATCTTCCTGATACGCAAATGCAATATTACCTGTGTGCAATTTGGAAAATGATTTCTCTCTGTTCATTTCTCCACTATTGTATTTGTCAGCAATGCACTGTGCTCTTTCCCTGAGCAAGCTTACTGCATTGTCTGAGAACAGGAAAGAAAGAAAGAAAGAAAGAAAGAAAGAAAGAAAGAAAGAAAGAAAGAAAGAAAGAAAGAAAACAGATAAATGTTATTGCTTTCTCAAATACATTTTTAGAAATGCAATTTCATGAGTTCTGTGCTCAGGCAGTTTTAGTGTGGAATTAGCCCAAGGTAGTTGTACAGCAGTAAGAGGTGTCATCTTGTAGAATCCATCTCATATTTTACCACTTATTCTTTTATTTCCTACTCCAAACAATTAGAAGAATAGAAAAGGAGCTGCCCTCAACAGTGTAGCTGTCAACGTTGACCTGACACTACTGGGATATGTGTTTTTTTAGGTTTTAAATAAAATTTCTTCTTGCCCTAAAAATATCCATTGTGTTGGTTATAAACTGAACTAATAAGGTTTTGGATTTCTAGTTAATGGGAAGAAGATGTCTGTCCAGCTGAGCCCCACCCTGTCATTGCTGCCCTGCGAGTACAATGCCAAATTACAAGGCAAACATAAACTTAGGGGCATGGGCCATGCTCTGTCCAGGGAAGACAATTACAGAGATCCTTAGAAGCCAAACATGGCTTTTAAACTTAGATCTCATGGTAATAATGATTTAACATTATTGTAGGAGCACGAGCAAGGACAGCCTGTGTCAGGAATAAAGGTCTGTATATTAGTTATATGACTTTTATTGCATATTCTTTTTTCTACCATATATGAAGTGCTTTTAAAATGCTCTAGCAATGTTGAAATCTCTATTACGTGCTATATTGGTTCTTTCCTTCGGGTGAAGAAAGGAAACAAATAGGTTTTCGGGCACCATAATTCCATTTCCGTAATGTGAGGAAGATGATTAAACCACTTACCTTCCACCATGAACCTTCCTTCTGTTTTTGAAGGAAGCATGAAATGTCTAGCCATGTTGTTGGTAAACAAACTATATAACTTGCTATGTAATAGTTACTTGACATGTGTCCTAAAATATAAACTAATACCAATTAAGTGTAAGACTATACAATCAACTGTAGGTTAGACAAGGGAAGAATTCTATTGTCCAATGTATCAAAACAACAACAACAACAAAAATGTGGTGTAGTTATATTCATTGGATGACTGGTCCCCAAACTAGAAACATCAAAGTAAATTTCAACTGAACAGTTCTAGTTCTGTTAGCCACTTTCCTTAACCTGAACTGGAATCCTTGCAAAGGAGAAAAGAGATTCAGAAGCATCCTTTTGAACTATGAACAATGTACCATACATATTCATACCATATATATATATATATATATATATATATATATATATATATATATATATATATATATATATGGCTATGATATTAATTTGTATATATGTATATATGAGATATATATTCATATATATGGATATATGGTATATGATATATATAATCAACTAGGAAGTCAATTACCAGTGCCCTTTCTCAGTGTAAGGATTATTCTCCCCTACTTGCCTTCTTTTTTTATTATATATTTTCTTATTTTACATTTCAAATGCTATCCCGAATATTCCCTATTCCCTCCCCCTGCCCTGCTCCCCTGCCCACCCACTCCCACTTCTTGGCCCTGGTGTTCCTCTGTACTGGGGCATATAAAGTTTGCAAGACAAAGGGGCCTCTCTTCCTGATGATGGTCCACTAGGCCATTTTCTGCTACATATGCAGCTACATACACCAGCTCTGGGGGTTCGGGTTAGTTCATATTGTTGTTCCACTTATAGGGTTGCAGACCCCTTCAGCTCCTTGGGTACTTTTTCTAGCTTCTCCATTGGAGGCCCTGTGTTCCATCCTATAGATAACTGTGAGCATCTACTTCTGTATTTGCCAGGCACTGGCATAGCTTCATACAAGACAGTTATATCAGGGTCCATTCAGCAAACTCTTGCTGGCATATGCAATAGTTTCTAGGTTTGGTGACTGATTATGGTATGGATCCCCTGGTGGGTTAGTCTCTGGATAATCCATCCTTTTGTCTTAGCTACAAACTTTGTCTTTGTAACTCCTTTCATGGGTATTTTTTTTCCCTATTCTAAAGTGGAATGAAGTATCCACAGGCCCCTCTTCCTTCTTCTTGATTTTCTTGTGTTTTGCAAATTGTATCTCAGGTATTCTAAGATTCTGTGCTAATATCCGCTTATCAGTGAGTGCATACCTAGTGACTTCTTTTGATATTGGATTACCTCACTAAGGATGATATCCTCCAGATATATCCATTTACCCAAGAATTTCATAGATTCATTGCTTTTAATAGCAGCATAGTACTCCATTGTGTAAATGTACCACATTTTCTGTATCTATTACTCAGTTGAGTGACATCTGGGTCCTTTCCAGCTTCTGGCTATTATAAATAAGGCTACTATGAACATAGTAGAGCATGTGTTCTTATTACCAGATGGATCATCTTCTGGGTATATTCCCAAGAGAGGGATTGATGGATCCTCAGGTAGTCCTAGGTCCCATTTTCTGAGGAACCACCAGACTGACTTCCAGAGTGGTTGTACGAGCTTGCAATGCCACCATCAATGGAGGAGTGTCCCTCTTTCTCCACATCCTTGTCAGCAGCTGCTGTCACCTGAATTTTTGATCCTAGCCATTTTGACTGGTGTGAGGTAGAATCTCAGGGTTGTTTTGATTTGCATTTCCCTGATGACTAAGGAAGTTGAACATTTTTTAGGTGCTTCTCAGCAATTTGGTATTCCTCAGTTGAGAATTCTTTGTTTAGCTCTGTACCCAATTTTTTAAAGGGCCATTTTGATTTTCTGAAGTCTTTGAGCTCTTTGTATATATTGGATATTAGTCCTCTATCTGATTTAGGATTGGTAAAAATCTTTCCCATTCTGTTGGTGGCCTTTTTGTCTTATTGACAGTGTCTTTTCCTCTACAGAAGGTTTGTAATTTTATAAGGTCCCATTTGTCAATTCTTTTTTTTTTTTTTCTTTTTTTGTTTTTTTTGAGACAAGGTTTCTCTGTATAGCCCTGGCTGTCCTGGAACTCACTTTGTAGACCAGGCTAGCCTCTAACTCAGAAATCTGCCTGCCTCTGCCTCCCGAGTGCTGGAATTAAAGGAGTGTGCCACCATGCCCAGCCAATTCTTGATCTTATAGCACAAGCCATTACTGTTCTGTTTAGGAATTTTCCCCTATGCCCATATCTTTGAGGCTTTTCTCCACTTTCTCCTCTATAAATTTCAGTGTCTCCGGTTTTATGTGGAGGGTTTTGATCCACTTAGACCTGAGCTTTGTACAAGGAGATAAGAACGGATCAATTCACATTCTTCTACTTGATAACCGCCAGTTTTGCCAGCACCATTTGTTGAAAATGCTATCATTTTTCCACTGGATGGTTTTAGATGAATTGTCAAAGATCAAGTGTCCATAGGTGTGTGGATTCATTTCTGGGTCTTCAATTCTATTCCATTGATCTACCTGTCTGTCACTTTACCAGTACCATGCAGTTTTTATCACAATTGCTCTGTAGTACAACTTGAGGTCAGGGATGGTGATTCCACCAAAGGTTCTTTTATTGTTGAGAATAGTTTTTGCTATCGTAGATTTTTTATTATTCCAGATGAATTTGCAAATTGCCCTTTCTAACTCAGTGAAGAATTGAGTTGGAATTTTGATGGGGATTGCATTGAATCTGTAGATTGCTTTCAGCAGGATAGACATTTTGACTATGTTAATCCTGCTAATCCATGAGCATGGGAGATCTTTCCATATTCTGAGATCCTCTTCAACTTCTTTCTTCCAGGACTTGAAGTTCTTGTCATACAGATCCTTCATTTCCTTAGTTAGAGTCACACGAAGGTATTTTATACTATTTGTGACTATTGTGAAGGGGTGTTGTTTCTCTAATTTCTTTCTCAGTCCATTTATCCTTTGTGTAGAGAAAGGCCAATAATTTTTTTGAGATAATTTTATATCCAGCTACTGAACTGAAGGAGTTTATCAGGTTTAGGAGTTCTCTGGTAGAATTTTTGTGATCATTTATATATAGTATCATATTATCTGGAGTGATATTTTGTCTTGTTCCTTTCCAATTTTTATCCCCTTAATTTCCTTTTGTTGTTGGATTGCTCTGGCTAGGACTTCAAGTACTATATTGAATAGGTAGGAAGAAAGTGGGCAGCCTTGTCTAGTCCCTGATTTTAGTGGGATTGCTTCGAGTTTCTCTCCATTTACTTTGATGTTGGCTACTGGTTTGCTGTATATTGCTTTTATTATTTTTAGGTATAGGCCTTGAATTCCTGATCTTTCCAAGACTTTTATCATGAAAGGGTGTTGGATTTTGTCAAATGCTTTCTCAGCATCTAAGGGATGACCATGTGGTTTTTGTCTTTGAGTTTGTTTATATAGTGGATTACGTTGGTGCATTTCTGTATATTAAACCATCCGTGCATTCCTGGGATGAAGCCTACTTGGTCATGATGGATGATTGTTTTGATGTTTTCTTGGATTCAGTTTGCAAGGATTTTATTGAGTATTTTTGCATCATTATTCATAAGGAAAATTGGTCTGAAGTTCTCTTACTTTGATGGATCGTTGTGTCATTTAGGTATCAGAGTAACTGTGGCCTCATAGAATAAATTTGGTAGAGTACCTTCTGTTCCTATTTTGTGGAATAGTTTGAGGAGTGTTGGAATTAGGTCTTCTTTGAAGGTCTGATAGAACTCTGCACTAAACCCATCTGGTCCTGGGCTTTTTTTGGTTGGGAGTCTATTCATGACTGCTTCTATTTCTTTAGGAGAAATGGGACTATTTAGATTGTTAATCTGATCCTGGTTTAACTTTGGTACCTTGTATCTGTCTAGGAAGTTGTCCATTTCCTCCAGGGTTTCTAGTTTTGTTGAGTATAACCTTTTGTAGTAGGATCTGATGATATTTTGGATTTCCTCAGGTTCTTTTGTTATGTCTCCTTTTTCATTTCCTATTTTTCTTAATTAGGATACTGTCCCTGTGCCCTCTAGTTAGTCTGGCTAAGGGTTTATCTATCTTGTTGATTTTCTCAAAGAACCAGCTCTGGTTTGGTTGATTCTTTGAACAGTTCTTTTTGTTTCCACTTGGTTGATTTCGCCCCTGAGTTTAATTATTTCCTGCTGTCTACTCCTCTTGGGTGAATTTGCTTCCTTTAGTTCTAGACCTTCTAGGTGTGCTGTAAGGCTGCTAGTGTATGCTCTCTCTAGTTTCTTTTTGGAGGCACTCAGGGCTATGAGTTTTCTTGTAGGACTGCCTTCATTGTGTCCCATAAGTTTGTTTGGGTATGTTGTGGCTTCATTTTCATTAAACTCTACAAAGTCTTTAATTTCTTTCTTTATTTCATCCTTGACCAAGGAATCATTGAGTGTTGTTCAGTTTTTATGTGAATGTTGGCTTTCTGTTATTTATGTTTTTATTGAAGATCAGCCTTAGTCTATGGTGGTCAGAAAGGATGCATGAGATAATTTCAATATTTTTGTATCTTTGGGGGCCTTTTTTGTGACCTAGGACTTTTTTGTGAATTAGAGTGTAATTTCTGTCCTTGTGTTGGTGATTTCCTGTTTTTATCCTTTGAAGGGCTGGATTCATGGAAAGATATTGTGTGAATTTGGTTTTATCAAGGAATGCTTTGATTTCTCCATCTAGGATAATTGAGAGTTTTACTGGGTATAGTAGCCTGGGCTGGCATTTGGGTTCTCTTAGGGTCTGTATAATATCTGTACAGGATCTTCTGACTTTAATAGTCTCTGGTAAGAAGTCTGGTGTAATTCTAATAGGCCTGTCTTTATATGTTACTTGACCTTTACCCCTTACTGCTTTCAATATTCTATCTTCATTTCGTGCATTTGTTGTTCTGATTATTATGTGACTGGAGGAATTTTTTTCTGGTCCAGTCTATTTGGAGTTATGTAGGCTTCCTGTATGTTCATGGGCATTTCTTTTTTTAGGTTTGGGAAGTTTTCTTCTATTATTTTGTTTAAGATATTTGCTGGCCCTTGAAGTTGAAAATCTTCATTCTCATCCACTCCTATTATCCGTAGGTTTGGTCTTCTCATTGTGTCCTGGATTTCCTGGATGTTTTGAGTTAGGATCTTTCTGCATTTTGCGTTTTCTTTGATTTGTGCCCATGTTCTCTATTGAATCTTCTCCTGAGATTCTCTCTTCCATCTCTTATATTCTGTTGCTGATTTCTTTCCTTGGGTTTCTATCTCCATAGTTGTCTCACTTTGTGTTTTCTTTATTTTTTCTACTTCCCCTTTTAGGTCCTGGATGTTTTTGTTCAACCCCATCATCTGTTTGGTTGTTTTTTCCTGTAGTTCTTTAAGGTATTTTTGTGTTTCCTGTTTAAGGAGTTTTACCTCTTTAGCAGTGTTTTCCTATAATTCTTTAAGGACTTCTATCTCTTTAGCAATGTTCTCCTGTATTTCTTTTTTTTTTTTTTTTTAAGATTTATTTTATTTATTATATATAAGTACACTGTAGCTGTCTTCAGGCATTCCAGAAGAGGGCGCCAGATCTCATTAAGGATGGTTGTGAACCACCATGTGGTTGCTGGGATTTGAACTCATCACCTTCGGAAGAGCAGTCGGGTGCTCTTACCCACTGAGCCATCTAAGTGAATTATTAAAGTCCTCCTTCATGTCCTCTATCAGCATCATAAGATATGATTTTAAATCTGAGTCTTGCTTTTCCGGTGTGTTGGTGTATCCAGGACTAACTGAGGTGGGAGTGCTGGGTTCTGATGATGGTGAGTGGTCTTGGTTTCTGTTTTTAAGATTCTTACATTTGTCTTTTGCCATGTGGTAATCGCTGGAGTTGGTTGTTATAGTTGTCTTTGGTTGGAGCTTGTTCCTCCTGTGATTCTGTTAGCCTCTGTCAGCAGTCCTGGGAGTCCAGCTCTCTTCTGAGTCTCAGTGGTCAGAGTAGTCTCTGCAGGCAAGCTATCCTCTTTCAGGGAAGGTGAACAGAGGTCTGGTGTTCAGACCTGACTCTTGGCTAAAGATGAAAGCCCAATACAGGGTCTGTCCCAGAAACTGTGTCACTTCTGCAGTCCACACTCTCACCTGCTCAGACTGGTCTCTGAGGGACCTGGGACCCAAGATTTCTCCCTCACAAGTTCCGGCAGGTAAAGCCCTCCCAGGGGGACACCTCTCCTCAGGTAGGGAAGGTGCCAGGATGTCTATAGCCTGAAACTGCGTCTGTCCCAGAAGCTGTGTTGCTTCTGCAGTCTGCTCACTCACCCTTTGCAGTACGTGAGCTGACCTGTGCAGACTGGTCTCTGAGGGATCCGGGACCCAAGATGGCTCCTTCACCTGCTTCTGCAGGTAGAGCCCTTTCAGAAGGAATCCTCTCCTCTGGCGGGAAGGTGTCTGGATGTCTCAAGCCCGAAACTAGGTCTGTCCCAGAAGCTGTGTTGTGTCTGCAGTCTGCACTCTCACCTTGCAGACTGGTCTCTGAGGGACCTGGGACCCAAGGCGTCGCCCTCACGAGCTCTGGCAGGCAAAGCCCTCCGGGATAGACATCTCTCCTCAGGTGGGAAAGGTGCCCAGATGTCTAGAGCCCAAAACTGGGTCTGTCCCAGAAGCTGTGTCACTTCTGCCGTCTGCTCACTCACCCTTTGCAGTCTGCCACCTGACCTGCACAGATTGGTCTCTGAGGCTCTGGGACCCCCTACTTGCCTTTTTTTAGTTCTTTGAAATTTTCATATAATATATTTTGATCATGTGCACCCTTCCTTCAGTATAAGATCTATCCCTTCCCTACACACCCAACTCTGTGGCCTTTTTGGTTTTTTCAAACATAAAGTCTAAATTTGCTTCACATGTATTCTTTTTTTTTCTTCTTTTCATTTTTGTTTTTGTTTTTGTTGTTGTTATGTTTGTTTGTTTGTTTGTTTGTTTTTGAGACAGGGTTTCTCTGTATAGCTCTGGCTGTCCTGGAACTCACTTTGTAGACCAGGCTGGCCTTGAAATCATAAATCCACCTGCCTCTGCTTCCCATGTATTCTTAAGGTATGTGCTTTCACTGAAGCAAGGCCAACTTGGTAAGGGCATATACTCAAAGAAAACTGACTCTCCTTCATCTAAAACTTAGCAAGTGGCTTAACTAGAGATAGGACCAGAGGTTTTCATGTCTAGAACTGATCTTGTTTGAGCTTACACAGGTCACAAATACTTGGGGTTTTTTTATGGACAGCCATCCTGTTGTATCCAGAAGACTTGTAGTTATATACACCTCTAGTTCTTATACTCCTTCCGTCCCCTCTTTACAATCATTTCTAAACCATTGGAGGAGGGTCCTTATGTAGCTCTGAGTTTCTTTGTTAATTACCATCTACTGCAAATAGAAGATTCTATGATGAATATTGAGAGATGCAAGATATATGTATATAACAATAAGTCATTTAGTGCGGTCTGCATTTAGCAGAATAACTGTAGTAATTTTTTTTCTGTATGGTCTATGACCTTTCTACCCCCCAGGTTTTTGGCCCTGTTAATGGGTCCAGATATGACTGTCATCTTGGGAAGCAGGTCTTAATTCTAATCAGAAAGTAGTTGGTTAGTCCCATGATGTTTATACCATTATTGCATCAGTGGTCATGAACTGCCAGGCCATTCATTATTGTATCTCATGAAATTAACTACTGGGTAATATTAATAATTATATTTCTCTTCTGGTAGTTTACATAGACTCTCCCAGCACTAAGAAAGCCAACTAGGATGGATGAAGTTTCCAGATGAAAGCCAGTTTTATATTTTCATATCTATGATTCACATATACTCTATGCTTACCAATAGAGTATTATACTCAAGTTCTGGAGGGACACTAAGAATATGTGTAATAATCTGAAATGCTTGAGATTTATGAGACCTTATTTGACCAACAACTTCAAAAGAAACTATTTCTGACAATGGATTTGTATTGTTAGTATGTGTTATCAAGAAGGGGCAATTTTACCCCATCATACTGCAACTCCATTACAAATATAAATATAAATATGATATATACATACATGTATAGATAAATATACATATATATATATTTAAGTTTCTACAATAGTATGGAGGTGCCATATGACTTTTTTGAAAGGTCACCAATGTTACTGTTCTTACCTATATACCCACCTATACCCTGCCCTCACATTTCTCACCACAGTTTAAGCCTTTGTTTTCCATTATTTCCCTTTAGTCCTGCATTTGGACTTCACTTTTGTTCCGTTGCCCTATCTTTTGGAAGCCTTTCCTTCATAACCCTTACTAATATCCTAACCTATATTGTATTTCAAGTGAAATCTATATACCTGAATGAGAGAAAAATCAGTGAATTTTTTCTTCCTCTGGGTTACCTCCTTCGAGTGATTGTTTTTTTTCTAGTTCCATCTCTTTACCCACTATTTTCACAGTTTTGTTCTTCTTAATAGCTGAAAATGATCCAGTTGTGTAAAAATACGAATTTTGTTATCGAGGAATTAATTGGTAGACATCTACATTCTTTCCATTTTCTTCTTATTATAAGTACAGTAGCAATAAGCAGGTATCTCTACAGTAGGATATAGAATCCTTTGGGTACTTATCTAAAAGTGTTGTAGCTAGATAGTATAATAGATCTCTCTATAGATTTTTGATGAACTTCTACACACAATTTCATAGGTGCAGCACTAATCTGTGCTTCCTCCACCAAAAATTATGTTACCCTTTCTCTGCATGCTCACCAGCAGTCTTTATCCTTTGTTTTCATTTTTAAACCTAAACCATTCTGATTGTGATAAAATGAAATCTTAATGTAGCTTTAATTTTCATTTCCCTAATGGTTACTTGTTGTTGTTGTTGTTTTACAAAATTACATTTTACTTTGCTTTCTCTCATCTT
>LR749491.1:1982115-2023274 GCA_902729485.2 Mus minutoides | reverse complement strand
AAAAAAAAAAAAAAAAAAAAAAAAAAAAAAAAAAAAAAAAAAAAAAAAAAGATATTTTCTTTACATTTCAAATGCTATCCCGAAAGTTCCCTATACCCTCCCCCGCCCTGCTCCCCCACCTGCCCACTCCCACTTCCTGGCCCTGGCATTCCCCTGTACTGGGGCATATAAAATTTGTAAGACCAAGGGGCCTCTCTTCCCAGTGATGGCCGACTAGGCCATCTTCTGCTACGTATGCATCTAGAGACATGAGCTCTGGGGACGGCTCAATTAGCAACAGCTCCAGGCCATGTTGGGTGCAACTCCACAGATTGTCCCACAGTCCCTAAAGGACCCTCCATGCTGCAGGTGCCCTAGCACACCCAGGATCTTAGGATCACTGGTGAGTGGAATGTAAAATCTGTTCCAAAACAATTGTGAGGGGCCTGTAACAGCAGAAGCAATGACACAGGAGCCCTGCCCAACCAGCAGATCAGGTTCCTTTCTGGTCCATGCTGGTATACCTTGGTTTCAAACACAGCAGACAGCCCCACGGTCCCTAGAGGAGACAGCACATCCAGGTCCTGTAACATGCCCAGTATCTTAGGATTACAGGATTCCAGGATACCAGGAGCTTGGTCACACTAGGATCTCAGGGTCTCAGAGGAAGCTTGACTGCCAAGAACTCTAAAGCACCAAGAGTCTCAGGTTCACAGAATCCTGTAATCACAGGATCACAGAAAAAGCTGGACTCTGAAGAGTCCTGAATCAAATGGGATTACAGGAAGGACAGGCTCCAATCAGACATATTTAAGGCAGCAGGCACTTGAGATAATCAGATGGCAGGAGGCAAGCATAAGAACAGAAGCAACAGAAACCAAGGTTACTTGGCATTATCAGAACCAAACTTCTCCTGTTTGTTTCCTTGTTTCTGTGATCTTTTGGTTGTGTTTACTCATCTCTTCAGATTGAAGTATTTCTTTTAATATTACTGTAAAGCTGGACTCGTAATTATATATTCATTAATCTATTTTTATCATAGGTAGTTTTTATTATTCAATCTTTCCTTCTCAATTTTAGTATATCATTTCTTTGAGTCTAATAATCTGGACTGACAATTGTATTTTATTTTTCTAGACTTGGAGCACATTTTCTCAGGCCTTCTGTCTATAAAGGTTTCTGTTGAGTAAGCCAGTGTTATGCTAATAGCCCTGGTTCTGTAATTGACTTGACCTTTCTCTCTGACAGCTTTCAACACCTTCTCTTTATTCAGTGTTTTGAATGTCTAAACAGCAATGTTACCTGGGAGTTGTTTTTTGTTTTGTTTTTTGTTTTTTGTTTTTTGTTTTCTGACCTTGTCTAGTTGCTGTTCTGCAGGCATCTTGCACAAGGGCAAGGGGATCTATTGCTCTAGCCTTGGGGGGGGGGGGGTTCTTTAGTGATTTTATTATTTTGCTAACATGTTACTCTCTTTCTATACCAACTTAAACATGAGATCTTCTCCTGGTACTCCCAAAATATTTCCCATATTCCATTCATATTTTTAACTTCTCATTGACATTTCCTGAGTGATCAATGGCCTTTACTTTGTTTTCTATCTCTGACTCTTCCAACTTAACCCATTCGATTTGGTGATTTTTTTCATTGATTCATTAAGTTTTTAATTTCCAGTATTTTCTTTTCTGCTTGGGTTTCTTTAAATATCTAAACTATATTTCCATCTCTTGGATTGACTCCCTTGTTTAATTCAACTCTTTGTTATCTCTGAATTGTTTAAGAACAGTTGTAATCAGTCCTTTAGATTCTTTGAATGTTCTTTGAGGTCATTTCCCATAGGTGTTGTTACTATGGGATTTGTACCTTTTGGAAGAGGTGTGGGTTTGTTTTTTTTGTTTTCTTTATGTTGTTTTAAGGTCTGCATATTGGATTTGTACACCTGGAGTTAGATTTTTTTCTTTCATGGTTTAGGGTACCTTAGTCCTTTCAGCAGAGGTATTTATAATGTTAAGAACATAACTAATTCATTGAATGTATGGCATTTGATTTCCTCAGTTTGTCTGGTATTTGGGTTTTTACATTCTACTCTGGATTTTCTGATTGTGAGCTATAGTTTAGTGTCTTACATGGCTTGGTCAATGACTTAGAACAAGTGTCCTTTGGCAGTCTTAACTAGTAGTGGCTCTCAAGGCATAATAGGGCAAATGGGAGGTGAGTCTTGAAGGAAGAGAATGGCATGGATCTCCAATCATGTATGTTCCAGTTGCAGAGTCCCTTGTGAACATTAGGCTGAGAACTTGTGGATCTCAAAGGCAGGAAAGGAACAAGGATGAGAGCATAGTCTCTAGCAAGGTTCGCCAGAATTCACAATGTCTTGTGTCTCTGTACACAGAACATACCTGGTAGGGAAGGACCTGTGGGCTGGTCCTGAAAGAAAATCTTGGTCTTTGAGTAGCATTCCTCAGGTAATCAGAATGAAGAGTAGCTGTTAGGATCTGCCTCTGTCTCTAAGCCATTTTATTGGGCTATAATGTACCTGTGGGACAAGATCTAGACTCTCAACCTGAGACAGAGGAAGAGATGCCAGGTAGAGATCATGGTCCTTGGTAAGCAGCCTTAACTAGACAGAGTGACTGTGTATGAGGGCATAGAGCAATCTCCCAACACCATGGGGCACATATGCTAGAAGAAGAAAAGCTTCTAGATTAATAAAACATAGATCACCAAAAAAATTAAGTGAAGCTTGGTCAATAACTTAGAACAAATATTGGCAGTCTTGACTAGTCCTGGGTCTCAAGGCATAATGGGGCATAATAATGATGGGGTTTGGAAAACTCAATAGACTGAATAAGTGTGCATCTTTGCAGATAAAACAGAAAAGCCTCTTATAGCACCTGCCATCATAGTATTTCATGAACACAAGCCTCAATAAACATTATTTAATCAGTATGACCAAAAAAAAAAAAAAGTTAGGTGATTAGCAGTATAATCAGCAAACTAAATTAGATGGACTTCCTATAAAAATATGTCATGCATATTCATCCAAAATAAATAACCCAAGTAATTAATGACATTTCAAAGGGGGGAGCTAATTAGAAGGATAATTAAAAACACAATCTCGTTAATGATGATTAACATTACAATACTTCTTAGAACAAGACTAGAGAATAGAAATGAGAAACAGGATATGTCAAAGAGAAAATTACCAAACAAAACAACAAACAATGGAGGATGTGACATTGTCTTATATTTGGTGAATTCTTTAAAAACAAATGGTAGGAGTATTAGCATGAATTCAAGCCAGGTGAACTAAAGAGAAACATAAAAAGAAAAACTAAAATACAACAAAGGGGAATGAAGGAAAAAAATATGGACATTTGGAAGTTTTCAGTAATTTCTGTTTATTTATAACCTCACTGAGTATAGAATAGACAGAAAGCACATTATTGCTTTTCTGTTAAAGACATAAATTACCCAAAGAATATAAGTTTTTAGAAGTCACCTCTTATAACTATATATTTGCAGTTATGATGCCATTAATGATACTGGGTATCATATTATATAGTGGAAGATATACTATTCTCTCTCTCTCTCTCTCTCTCTCTCTTTCTCTCTCTCTCTCTCTCTCTCTCTCTCTCTATATATATATATATATATATATATATATATATATATATCAAAATTTATATAATATTCTTCATTTTATCAGATTATAAGGAATTTTTCTTTTATCCCATCCTCATCAGAGTAAATAAAAATTATACTAAAAAGTTAGCTTCATTTTGTTCTTAAGGTGGGGACAAACACAAGACCTTTTGCATTCTAGGCAAGCACTCTATAAACTGAGCTACATCCCCACCCCAGGTTCACATTTTCTATCACTTTCAATAATGATCCTTGAGGCTAAGTTTTATTTTCATGCACATTTAGAGCATAGACTTTAAACTCCTTTACAAAGGCTAAAAACTCAGTCAAAAATTAATCATCAGAAAAAAGTGGCTGTTGTGAGGGAACGTGATCCTAAAGAATAGACACCATTATATTTTTAAATAAAATAAATGTAAGTAAATGAAAATAAAAATTCACCAGATCAAAAGACTATAAAAAGTAACAGAGATAAGTTATACATTATACTTTTCTCCATTATCTTTCTCCTTTTCTCCTAGAGGCTAGAATGAAAAGTCCAAGAAGTCAGGGGATATATTTTGTTTCCTAATAAACTCTTCCTGCCAAGCATGTCCAACCTGCATGCTGGTTGCATGTGAGTAAGATAGTTATGAACACTGTCCAACACAAGATCATACACTTACTTAAAACATTATATGGAACGGAAGAGGGATTTTTGCCCCAATGTTTTTAAACATCATTCTCAGTTACACATTTCTTGAGCATAAACTTTACAGATAACACCTTGGTACCACTGAAAAATATTAGACACATTTTATCATCTTTAGGATCTATAAAGTTCTACTCTTGGGGATCTTTCCTGGGTCTAGCCACAGCTGCTGTCAGAATGAGCAGGGCTTTCTGACAAGTTGTGCAAGACGCAGCATAACTACTATATCCTTGGCACTATTAGCTGTACCTCTCACCTACCTTCCCCTTGGCACCCCAAAACAGTAGGCTAAGGACGGACACTTTTCATGGCCTTGAAAGTGCAGCCCAGAAATATAGAAAATGCATTTCCTTGTATGGAAAATAAAAAATGAGTAAATAAATGTTACATCATACTGTCTGTAGAAATGATCAGTTATACATGACTTCAAAGGCAGTGCTGTATAGTAATTTTTCTTTGTTATTACGCATATATATATATATATATATATATATATATATATATATATATATATATATATTCAACTTTTTCTTGCTTTTTTCTTCTTCAATCTTTTTGCCCTTACTTGAACTGTGAGAATATAATCTCTCAGGGGTAGAAGAAGTCAAAACACTTTTTTTAAACCTAAGACTTGTTTACTGAAGAACATTAGTTGAGATAGTTATGAAATGGTTTTTATTACATAAATTGATTCAAATGCATAATGTTAATCAAAAGAATCGATATGGATGGGTTACATTTATATTAGTATATGTGAGAAATCGAGTACATCTCTCTGATTAAAAGTGACTTTACACATTCTGATTAAAGAATATTCATGTTTATAAATATGGCTCCTTGGTCCTCCCTTAATTTTTATTTTAATATAGTTTTATTTTTTTATGTCACCAGTTACATGTGTCTATTTATTTATGAACATATTAGCACATATGTTGATGACACATCAGATCATGCCCCTTAGATCTTGAACACTACTATTAAGTTTGGCATCAATCTACAATCTTTGTCTTTCCTGCCTGATGTTCTGTGACGCCAAATATATACCTGCCTCTAGTACTAAGAAAGCCCATGAAATATATTTATGAGAAAAAATGCCAAGTTGTAGCACTCTGTTAGGTATTATCATTGTCACATTCACATTGTGAAAATGTAGACTTTAGTGTCATATCATGCACCAATCACTGCTATGATTATTATGTGATGGTAATACTGTATGAGATGTAAAAAGCTCCATCCTACTTCCTATTGCCATATAATTTAATTTTACATACCAGAATCACCTAAGCAAATTTATAGTAACCATTCCTTAGTTCAGGATCTTATTTATAATCATAACTTGTTACAAAATTTACATGACCTGTAACTATAAGTAGAGTTCATTTAGAATATCTAAATGAAATCATTCTCACTTCTCTTATTAAACTACTTTAAATCAATCAGCAGGACATCAACTGCTTAAATAATTTAGGAAAATTATAAAATAATCTATTTGTGTGCACATGGTGAGGAACATAAATTCCTTATACATATTATTTTATAAAATGTAATTCTACATTAGCAAAAATTTTATGACATTATGAATTGAAAAATAATAGGACATTGTATCCAGAAAATGTCAACATATTAATGTAAAAGCCTGTATGAGAATAAGATTTTTAAGATACACTGTCATTGAAGGGATAATTTTACATAAGAGATTGGGGACAGTTATAGTTATTAGATTCATTCCCCAATGAATTTCTGTAATTCACTCTAAACTTGAATGTAAGAACAGGAACACATTTTTGCTTTTGTGTTATTGATCACATCTTCCCAGCATGCTTCATTAACACAAATCTGCCCTAGCCTGCACACAGATGCACTGGAAAGGTCTCTCATTGTTAAGCATCAGTTGCAGTTGCGTTAATCCTTTCAGGATGACAGAATGAAGAATCTAGTCTTGAACAGGCCCAAACTACACACTTCCTGCATTTTTCAAACTTCTCTTAGTCGATTTTGCTATAGGCTATAAAATACCCTATTGATTGAAATTTGAAGGTTGTAACTATGATTTATGAGCTGTATTAGATTAAACATATAAATGTTGCAAGTGACATAGACATTTCTTCCTGTTAGGGAAAACCTTTGCAAATCACTTAAACCTAATCCTGCAGGCTTGTAGCACTTCCTTGAAACAGCTGGGTTAGGGAAGCAATAGGGATCAAGCTCAGACCACAGGGATGGCAGTGACCTCATAAAAGTTTTAAGTGTATAATTATTTTCTTGTAATTGCATAGTAACACTATATACAGTATATCTATCTCTTGACAAAAATCTGTGCCATATCAACAACTTAATATTAACATTCCAAGGACAAAAAATTATTTTTATAAAGAATTTTATAACAGGGAAATATGTCCTACTTTCCAACACATGAATTCCAGGAAAGATTGAGCATGAGCATCCAGGGTGGCAAAAGTGATGCTCTGAAATAATTCTGATACAGGTCAAAATGATGTCTAGGAGGAGATACAGGAGGAACAACAGGCAACTTGTAGATGTCTTGCACACTATGGTGGTTTAGAATTTGTCATCTCTACTATTATCTCCTTTTAAAATGTAAGAACATCTGAATGCCACAACAGCACTTTTGCTGCATAAATATTGTTTTAGTTTTCTAAATGCCACATATCTCAGGCAATCAAATATAACAAGTTGGATAGGTTTAAATAGCTGCTAGAATTCCAACAAAATCCTAACATGAGTTTCATTACTTGGCTTGATAGAACCATAGTAATAGAAATTTTATTCTTAAATTATTAAATTACAGGACCTATTGTCAAAAGTCAAACCCAACCCATACATAGGAAAGCCTCAGGGAAATAGTTATCTAAACAAAAATTTAGCCCTGAAAAGAATGAAGCAATCATAATTCATGTCATGGGAAATTCATTGGTGTTTGATATAGTAATAAAATCCAAATATTTTTCAAATTCTGACATATATTTAAAAATCATGTCAAAGAAATTTACTTTTTATAAATCAACACATTCATTTGTATATGTTTGTCTACATATTTAAATGTTTACATATTTATAGCTAAATAACTGTATTTATCTTACCAATATTTATTGCAATACAGCTTTATTATTGTTACTTAGTGAATTAAGTGCAGCCCAACTCAGTATTACTTGATAGACTTACTACAGTACTACCATCATTTCCATCATCTATGACAATGTTCAAAATTACAGCAAAGAGTTTTTTCAAAATAAATTTTCTGATTTTAGCGGTTCTTTAAAGATTTGCTTATTTTATTTATTTTGTGTATGTTCTCCAGTGTGAGCAATGAGAAGCCTAAAGGACAACTTTACAGGACCAGTCTCAGTTACAGTAAATCTCCTCCCAAATACAGCCTGGTGATGAAAAGACAACACAGTTAATATGATTACATGCTGTGTGCCCAGATTGGGCAGATCTACCGCTACACTACCATCTTCCAGAGCTATGAGACCCCTTAGAACTTGCAGTTTCTCCAGGCCATGTGCTTCTACTCTGCTATTCTTTGTCTTCCTCCTCCTCTGCATCCTTTCTGTCTTCCATTTTCTCCTTCTTCTCTCTCTCCACCTTCTGCTCCACCTTCCCTTTTATCTGCCCAATCATCAGCTCTCCTTTATTTTACAAATTAAGGTGGGAAGCAGGTTTACAGGAAATCACCTGAGTGCTAACTCATTCCTTGTTCAAATCCACTAACAGGAGAACAGAATTAACATCAAATATAATTAGCCCAAGGGCTATCCAAAACATTTCCCATTTTCTGTCCAATTAAAAGACTATTTTATCTCAGATATAATTGAACTTAACTATTATTACTTGGTAATTTATAAGGTACAAGAGACATAACACCCAGTCCATCATCTTTGTTAATTAAACAGAACCTTTGCCATGTATTCTTACTTAAAAGATTTATAATTCCACATCTGGCTATGTCCAGGCTTTAGGTTGAATGCCATCTAAAAGCCATCCTCTCAAAACTGTTCCTCTCAAAGTAAAAACCCTGGGTTGCCTAGGAGACTACATAGTTTTTCAACCCCATCAGAAATCCAAGAAAGACTGATAATAACTGAAAATATATAGGAAGCCTAAGACAGCTTCCAAAACTTAGCCAATCCATAGAGACTGCTGATCACCTGGACAGTCCCTTACTTCAACACGTTGGAGCATTGGGCTTCAGCCTGCTGGCCAGGGTCATCTGACAGACTTAAAGAAATAGGAATATTAAGGACTAGCCTACTCTGTCTTGGCAGAATCAAGCTGTCCTAACTTGCAATTGTGTCTTTCTTTGGACAGTATTATGTCTGTAGATGAAATGAGGCAATTCTTGACTAGTGGCTGTTTTGCCACAACTGGAGTAACTCAAAGATTCTCAGTTTCTTCTTTGAATCCAAGACAGGGAAAACTGTCAGTGTTAGTACCAGGACATTCCAAACCCAGGCGCTAACAATGTAACCCATGACCTGTGTTGCCAAGCCAACGACCGACCACCATATCCCAGAACGTACTTGGCTCACCTCCCACCCTTACTTGCATGACATCACTTTCCATATAAATAAGGAGAACACTCCTCCCCTTTCTCTCTTTCTCTCTTTTTCTGCCCCCTTTGTCTCTCCCCACAATAAACCTCTCTCACATGGAACCGCCTTGGCCTGGTGTGCTGTTAGTTATCTCTGCAAAATATATTATCATTTGTATTAGCACTATTAACACATCATTAATACATCCTGAAACCCAGGAAACATGGAGACAACCCATAGCTGTTAGTATGTCTGGTGTGCGGGGGTGGGGGTGGGGGTGGGGGGGGCATCCAGGAGCCAAGGCGGTAGGCATAGAAGGCAGCACCTATGGTAAGAACCCTGCCGCCTTGCAGCTGTGCTAACTGATCTCGATCTCGGCACTGCTGCATTTCCCTTCTCCCTGCCTTTTCCCAAGCTGCAACTGTAGCCACTATCAGAGTCAGGACTCCTGTGGTGGCAATCCCCCCACCCCACCCCCACCCCTTGCTGTTTTTAAATTCCAGTCACTGCTGCTGCTGCTGCTGATGCTGCTGCTGCTGCTGCTGATGATGATGATGATGCTGCGCCTCTGCTGCTGAACCTCCACTGTTGCATGGGAATGGCTGGGCACACACACACAAAGGCCGGTGGAGGAGAGGGCATTGTTGCCCACCATTTTCACCACGTGATCTGCTGCTGCTGCGGGATATACGAACTTCAAACCACATTAAGTTGTGCCACTCTGACACATCTTACAGACTGGGCTTCCAAGCTCTCATTTACTGGTTTGCTAGAATTCCCACACAGACACAGGCATATTATTGGTAGGGCCTATCAGCCAAGAGGGCCTCCAGTTCCCAGAACAGAGCCTGGCCAGTTCTGTCTGGGAACTAAGGGGTTGGCATTTTACAGCTGCACCTCCAGCTGACATAGGACTTAAGACATTGCCCATCTGGGTACTGCCATCATGAACAGGGAGCTCAGGGTATGTGGGCGGCCCATGTCTTTCCTCTTGGACACTGGAGCCACTTACTTGGTCCTAACAGAGTTTTGAGGGCCCACTTCTCCTCATTTTCCCATTTCCTGTGTAGGAAGACAACCTTACTTCCCTTGCCAGACCCCACCACTTAGTTGCATTTTTAGGAGTGTACCTCTCACCCAATCCTTTTTGGTAGTGTCAACATGTCCTGTTACCTTATTGGGAAGGGATCTCCTAGCTAGGCTGGGAGCCTCTATTTCTTTTGTTCCCCACATTCGCCTAAATTCAAGTTTGCCAGCAATTCCTCTGCTCCTCCTTTTAGCCAGCCAACCTACTAACAATACCATGTAATTCCCTTTACCAGCTTCATAGGTAGATCCCCAAGTCTGGGACGTCCAGGACCCCTCTGTTGATAAACACCATTCTCCTGTTGTCATCCAATTGTTGGACCCTACCAGGTACATCACCCAAGCTCAATACCCTCTCCCTCTCCAGATTCTCACAGGACTTAAGTCTATCTTTTCTGACCTTTTGAGGAAAAAACTCCTTTGCCCTTTTTCTTCCCCCTTTAACACCCTATATTAACAGTCAAGAAACCTAATGGTACCTATCCC
Source organism: Mus minutoides (assembly GCA_902729485.2). NCBI lineage: Eukaryota > Metazoa > Chordata > Mammalia > Rodentia > Muridae > Mus > Mus minutoides. The sequence goes on along the minus strand of LR749491.1, from coordinate 2,012,837 downwards.
TTATTCCAAGACCTCAGGAGCAAATTAATTCTGCAGTGGTACCTCTTCATCCTGTTGTGGCTAACCCTTACACACTTCTTTCCACTATGCCCTCGGGAACTTCCCATTTCTCATTTCTAGATTTCAAGGATGCATTCTTCTCTATCCCTCTAGATACCCAGTCACAGAACATATTTGCCTTTACTTGGACAGATACTGGTACCCACTTTTCTACCCAACTTACCTGGACTGTTCAACCTCAGTGATTCTGGGATAGTCCACACCTTTTAGGGCAAACCTTGGTTTTTGATTTATTATCTCTATCTCACCGTGAATCTAAGATCATACTCTATGTAGATGATGTCCTTCTCTGTAGTCCCTCTTTAGAAATTAGCCAAACTGTCACCTCTGCTCTTCTGAATTTCCTCTCCAATCGAGGCTATAGGGTCTTACCTTCTAAAGTTCAACTGTCCACCCCGCAGGTCACTTATTTGGGACAAACAATCACCCCAATCCATAAGGCTATTACATTAGATAGGAAAAATCTAATCGAATCTATAACTGTCCCTTCTACTAAAGAAGAGATTCTATCATTCCTAGGAATAGCCAGTTTTTTACATTTGTGGGTTCCTTCCTTTTCCCTTCTTTCTCATTCTCTATATGAAGCAGCATCAGCCTCAACCCACGAACCTCTTTTAAAAACTATTACCAAGCCTTTTCAAAGGCTCCAACAGGCCCCCCTCAAGGTCCCAGCCTTACATCTCCCTGGCCTGACTCATCCTTTTTCCCTCTATGTAACATAAAAGAAGGGATTTGCCCTTGGAGTCTTAGGTCACCAGATGGGACCTTCTTTTGCACTTGTAGCATACTTGTCAATAAAACTAGATCTAGCCATCCAGGAGGGATGGGCACCTTGTATTTGTACTCTAGCAGCTGCTGAACTCCTTATTCAAAAGTCAAAAAAAATAACCTTTGGGTCATCTATAACTGTCTTCTCTTCTCATAACCTGTCACAGCTCCTAACATATAAAGGATTACAGACTCTACCTCCATCCAGAGCTCTCTCTCTCTCCAGGAAGCTCTAATAGAAGACCCCTCACTCACTTTCCAATCATGTCCACCTCTCAATATTTCCAATCTTCTTCCTAGACCAAATACAAACCACTCCCTATCTCACCCTTGCACTGAAACTTTGGAGAAACTATTACCTCATCCTTCACACATACAGGAGCGCACGTTGCCTCAGGCCATCTACACTTGGTATACAGATGGCAGCTCCTTTCTACATGAAGGAGATAGAAGAGCTGGCTATGCCATAGTATCAGACACAAAGGTGGTGAAGGCCCAGGCCCTTCCTGCCCATTCCACTCATCAACAAGCCAAACTAATAGCCTTCACCCATGCTTTTCAACTGGCACAGGGACAATCCCTCAACATCTACACAGATTCCAAATATGCTTTTCATATCCTCCTGTCCCATGCTGCTATCTAGAAGGAGTGTGGGCTACTTACCACGAAAGGAGGATCAGTAACGAATGCACACCCGATTATGGCTATGCTAGAGGCTTCCCATCTCCCCACAGCTATTGGGATCATCCACTGCAGGTCCCACCAGACAGATGACTCGATTGTCTCCAAGGGAAACAATCGAGCCGATGAGGCAGCTAGAGCTGTGGCCCTTAGGGACCGAGATTTGTCTTATCCTCCCCAGGACATTCTTACACTACAGTCTACATCTCCACCTTCACCCTTTGACATCCACCAAACCCTGTCATATCTTCACCAACTCTTTCATCCTAACAGCCAAGCATTGTCTTCTTTTAAGACACACCTAATCAAATACATAGTGTGTTTCAGTTGTATTTCTGAGCTGAGGTCCTGAGTTGAAGTCTCTGTATACTGTTCAGCCCAAGCCATACCAGTAGGAAACAATTTCTAAGTATGGTGGTTCTTTTTGTTGACTTTGATTTTGATTTTGTTTTTGTTTTTTAGTGGAGGGTTCAAGATAGGGTTTCTCTGTCAAGCCCTAGCTGTCCTAGAACTCACTCTGTAGACCAGGCTGACCTCAAACTTAGAAATCCACCTGCCTCTGCCTCCCAAGTGCTGGGATTAAAGGCATGTGCCACCACTGCCTGGTGGGAATTATCTCTAAAGTATTAAAGAACATATAAATTTGTCAGAGTTCAACCAGCTTGCTAATACAAGGAAACCTTCTTACCTACCTCAAACAAAGACATTGAGGCAGGATTGGTGAAGTTACTGTACTTACAAACTGGAGTAGATCACAAAATACATCTGTTCCTCAAATACATACTAGATGTGGTAGTACAGGACAAAAATTCCAAACTTGGGAGGCAGAGACAGGTAGAACTCTGTGTGTTTGCTGCCAGCCTAATCTACACAGCATGCTCCAGGCCAGCCAGGACTTCACAGTAAGAACCATTTGTTGATTTGTTTAGTTATTCTATTTGCCTATTTTTTTTCTAAAGTGAGAGAAAGGGGGCAAAAATGGGGATGGGCGTAAGGGAACTGGAAAAATTTGGGGGAGGGGAAACCATAATCAGAATATATTGTATGAAAAAACTACTTTTCAACAACAAAAATTGTACTTATATTTGAATTGATGATAGATAGATAGATAAATAGATAGATGATAGATAGATAGATAGATAGATAGATAGATAGATAGATAGATAGATTCAGGTAGATAGTTTTTTCAGCTACACACAGGTTGTTTGAATAAAAATGGTCCCCTAGGCTCATAGGGAGAGGTACCATTAGGAGATGTGGCCTTGTCAGATTAGGTGTGCCCCTGATGAAGGAAATATGTCAACAGGGTTGGGCTTTGAGGTTTCATATGCTCAAATCAGGCCCACTGTCTCTCCCTCGTCTTCTGATTTCAGATGAAGATGTAGAACTCTTGGCTCCTTCTCCAGCACCATGGCTGTCTGTGTGTTGCTATGCTTTCCATCATGATGATAATGGACTAAACCTCTGAACCTGTAAGCTACTCTCATTTAAATGTTTGCCTTTATAAGAGCTGACATGGTCATGGTGTCTCTTCACATCAATAAAATTCCTTAACTAAGACAGACACTTAGGAGAAGGGGGCTATAGGCATTTTCTAGCGTAAACTACTCAAGTCAGGATGCCTACCTGCTCGCTAGCAGCTATGTCAAGAGCACTATTTAGTAACTAAGATTCAGTCTTCTGGTTTGTGAAGAGATTATCTAAGAAGCAGCACTAGAAAAGAACATTCAATGTCTTTCCCTAGTTTCAAAGCCTCCTTCTATGTGTTTGCAAACAACATTGTTTCTTAATGCAAGAACATCTTGCAAAGAAGCACAGGAATTCTTCCCCAAACAGAACTGCCTTGCTCATCCCGTTCCCCAGCTTTTGGTAGACATTTTATTTTTCATGAAAAGCTAGAATGGGTTCCTCAGTAGAAATTTACATCCTCACTTCCCAAGGCTTTCTGCCTGTTCATTCTCTACAGTGCTGGATGTAAGAGGAAAGATAAAAAAGCAAAAGCCTAGTAGATTTGGTTTAAGTCACTAAGGGGAATATCAGTGCAGTGAGCAATTACTAAATATGATAAGCACAAAGCATTTTCACACAAGAGTTAGATAGCTACTATTTCCTTTATTCCTAAAAAAAACCTCTCCATGCAACTGAAAGCATTACATATGAGATGAGTTCTTCTCAACCTGTGGGATGGTTGACAAGACTCACCTAAGACTCGTATCTAAAAAATAAATGTATTTACATTACAAATAATAACGGAAGGAAATTACAGTTATATAACTTTGTGGTTAAGGGTCACCAGAACAAGAGGAACTGTGTTAAGAGATTACAGCATTAGGAAGGTTGTAAACCAATGTATTAAACTGAAAGGCATGTGTTAGTTGGGACATTAATATTCTGTTAAAAAAATAAATTGATGCACATTCACCAATAAATCAGAATATAAACAAAAGTGTCTCCTGAGTATAGGAAAACATGAAAATATTGAAAAGAGATTTAATATTTTATTTTAGTAGGTATTTGTGAAGCCCCAGATTTAAAGAAAACAGATGAGAGAGAACTTGTTATAAAGATAAAGGAATAAAAGTTTTTAATGAAACTATACAAATATAAAAACTAATAATCACTTTGAAACTTCAGAAAGAAAAGAAGGAAATAAAGTTGTATTGAATAACATTTCATAATATTTTCCTATTATTTATTCATATTTAGACTCATAAGTTTACATTAGTATTCTTACTACAAAAAACTTTACACTAAGAATGTTTTTCCTTCTGTTACAATGGTTTTTCTTTTCTATCTTCCACCTAAGTCCTTTTACTTGTTAAACTCATTTATTTATGTATTTATTTATTTAATGTGTTTGTTCATGGGAGTTCAAGCCACAGTCTACATGTGAATATCAGAAAACAACTTTAGAATCAGGAAGAAGTATGGAGAGAGAAACAGCTAGAACTGGGGCTCTTGGAAGTGGGTGAAAACTTCCTGCAATCGCTGAGGGCGACCCTAGTGAAGGCTCCTAGTAATGGAGGATAAAGAGTCTGATGTGGGCCTCTTTTGTAGCCAGGCAAGGCTTCCAGAGGTGGGACTTGGTTACTTTTAGGTTGAATTGTTGGCCGAAGAGGTCCCGTGGAGATCCCTACACAACCCAGACTGCTGCCAGGTCAGAGGCTCGCCTTCGGGAAACTGACCATGGGACACCACTGCCCAGGACAACTTCCACTCAGATCACTAAACTTCACTTTCCTTTATGTGAATTCTCACTTCTAGTCCCAAAACAGTAAGAGTTCATTAGGAGTGAATGGTCTTCGTTTTATGGTTTTAGGAGATGAGCAACAGCAGTTACCCCAGAGTGTCAGAGTCTGCCTGTCTAGGCAAGCTCCAGACTCCCTGGAATCCCTGACAATGAGCACACAAGGAGGGATTGAAAGGAAGCTCCTGGGGCCAGGTGTGGTAGCACACCTTTAACCCCAGCCAGGGCTATATAGGAAAACCCTGTCAAAAAAAAAAAGAAAGAAAAAGAAAAGAAAAGAAGAGAAGAGAAGAGAAGAGAAGAGAAGAGAAGAGAAGAGAAGAGAAGAGAAGAGAAGAGAAGAGAAGAGAAGAGAAGAGAAGAGAAAAGAAAAGACGCTCCTGTGTTCTCTAGCATGACTCTTCTCCCTCCCTAAACTAATGATATAGACATGTCATGAAAAGAGTTTGGCTTTTGTATAGAGCCTATTAGCTAGTGAGAATGAAAGAAATCAGATATTTTATAAAATTAACTTTGATACATTTAAAAACAATATTTGCTGCTTCCTTACTTAAGAAGATGTGAGGTCCATGAATATTAGGTGACCTCAAGGGAAGATTCTTTCCTAACTAGTTCCTTCTGCTTTCCTTTATATGGGAGAAGGAACAGCAAGTGACAAAGGTAGACTTCTCCTCATTAGGGCTGGAATCCACATGTAGACAGAGCAGGAGAGGCTCAGATTTAAGAAAAACTTTCTTCATAAACTTCAAGCAACACTTTCTGGAAATCCATGTAAGCCAAAATATGTAAAGTTTAACAAGAAACAAAAGAAAATCAGATAAAAGGAAATAAAATATTCATAGTAATATAGATTGTAAACCATCTTCCTGAGCATAGATCTAGAAATTACAGTAAATGGAGAAACCTTGGCATAGTGTCAGAATCTTAGAACTACCAGCTAACATAGAAGAATTTCTATGAGGGGCTTCATTTCAGTATGAAGAGCAAATTGGTCCCTTCCTCCTTAGGGCTTTATATTGGTCTACTTTAAAATCACTTCAACTTTTTAAGAAATTATCAGGTATTTATTTTCTTTTTCTTCTGTTATTCACTTTACATCCTGATCATAGCTCCCTTCCCTCTTTTCTTCCCAGTCCCACCCTTAAAAATGCCTTCCTCCCATTACACCCTCCCAGTCTCCTTACAGGAGACTGTGGTTTTGTATTTAATCATATCTTGGCAAGTCTACTATGAAAAATATTTTCTTTAGATGATTCACAATATGCCCAGTTTTCATTGGCATTCAAAGTCACAGGTGTCATACTTTCTTTCAAAGCAAATATAAATGTACATTGACCACCTCCTTTAAAGATACTTTCCAAGCAAAATACTCATACATTGAAATGACCTTGCTGCAATGTAATTACTAACACACTGTCACCCAGGTATGCCACATAACTTCCTCATGGGAAATCTTACTTGGTTCAGTGCTTCTATGACAGCAGCAGGCAGCAATGGAAGATGAATAGTTCCTTCCTTGGAGTTTGGCATGATCTGAATGCTTGCTTTTCCTTATCAACTGAAAGATTTCATCAGATGGGTCCAATCAAATCCTTCCACTGCTATTATTTATGGGTACTCATTGATGGTTGGTCATAGTGTCCAGTGGGACACAGGTGTCACCTAAAGGAACATGATGTTTCTTTATATCTTCCACTGAGAACATGCTGATATTTTAATGCCGGTATTTCATTTGAAGCATTCTTTTGGAAAGGGATGAAGAGGCTGATCAAAAAATTGATAATTGGAGTCCCATGGTCCATACCAGTTTATTAAAGCAACTGCATATTTAATGAGGAACGTGTTTTGTGCAGATCCTTTTATATGAAAACATTCAAAATGCGATTCTCTGAAGCCTGCATAGCCTTGTTTATTTAGTTCCCTGGACATCTAGGCTGTAAATTAACATGTGCCTGTCTAGGGAATGGAATAGCAGTCCTGGCATCATTCACTCAAGCATGTCAATGTAGTTTTTAAAGACATCTATTACTGAAAACAGAGAGTGAGCCCCAGGAGAGAATACATTACTGAGAATTCTTTCATCAGTCAGTATATAGGCTGGGGACTTGGCAGGTGCACACACCTCCTTGTCAAAAGCCTGTTATATCAAACAGAAGCACTGGCCCTATCCTTCATTCTTAGACATCCCTTGGCCCAATAAAAAACCCAAAATACATTAAAGCTGGAAATCCATGCACTGAAAAGATAGCAACTAAAGTTTAGGTGTGAATATGTCAGGCACTGAGCCCAACTTCCTGAAAATGTGATAGTTTGATTTTTTTAAAGGTTGGTTTTAGTTGTATCTTGAATAAAAACAATTATGCTACAGAGGAAGCTGGATTCTTACACAAAGACTAATATCAGACATGTTTAGCCTTTAAGTTCCCAGAAAATTTTTAACTTGCTAAATATTAAAATCAACTTGGTGCTCCAAGGGAAGCCAATATAATATCAATATGATTCATTCAATACATGAGACTCAAAAAAATTGGACGTTCATTGTAAACATATCCTATAGTACAATTTTGAGAAAATAATACCATACATACTATAGTAATCTAGTCAATTTGGTTATGTCTTCTAGATACTACTCAGCTTGAAGATTGTTCCAACTCAAAAGTCATTTGACAATAAAATCCCACATGCATATTTTAAATATATTTATTTTTAGCCAGAGCTTGCAATTATTAATTGGTAAATTATTTTTAGCCAGCTTTCACTAATATTACAAGACAAGGCCTCATGAAATGGCCCATTCTTTCTCCTACAAAATACAGAGAAAAAGTGTTGACAATCCTGGGTGGGGAACTCTGGGGTCTTTTTTTTTAGGTGAGGAGCCTGTTTGTTTTTAGTTTGAAAAGAAATAACAGACTCTGCTCCATATGTATCTTTATGAAGATTATTTAATAGCAAAATGCTGTCTGTTGCATACCTATAGATATAAATTACCACCAACTGGGAGAAATACTGAATTTCAAATTAATTGTCTTTAAATACTAGCATAATGGGGCATGTAATATTTTTGCATTTTTCCTTTTCATTGAGAGGACAGGGTCAGAAAAAGCAGCTTAGTAGTCAACAGCCCATGAAGCTCTTTCAGAGAAATAAAATTTGGTTGCCTCTACATGTGTCAAGACATCTCACAACCACCCATAACTCCAGTTCCAAAGGACCCAACACCCTCTTCTTTTCTCTGTGGGTGCCACATGCATGCGCACACACACAATATACATGTAGTGAAATAATTTCTAATGATTCTCTGCTATGCTGTCTTGTACAGTTGTCATGATAGACTTCCACCTGCTGCAGAAGGGAGCAGGTGTAGAGACCCACAGCCAGACATTATGCAGAGAGAAAGAGTCTAAGTTGGTCTTCATCAATCCCCTCTCCTTGGAGCTGAGGAACCCCAAGAAAGAGTAGAAGGGAATATTTTGGGAGTCAGAGGGAATGAAGGACACCAAGAGAAAATGGACCACTAAATCAGCTAAGCAGGAACAATATAGGCTCACAAGAGTGAAGCATCAAGCACAGAGCCTGAAAGGTTTGCACCAGGTCCTCTAAATACATGTTATGGCTGTTTAAATGGTGCTTTTGTGGAACTACTAACTCTTGGGACTCTTTTCCTCCTGTTGGGTGGCCTTGTCCAGTCTTAGTATGAGGGATTTTTGCCTTGTGTAACTATATGTGTTTTGCATTGTTTGGTAGTTGTCTCCTGGGTGTCTGCTCTTTTCTGAAGATGAAAGTGAAGGGGAGTGGATTTGGGGGAGAGAGGGGGTCGGGGGTCAGGGGTCTGGGAGGAGTGGAGGGAAGGGAAACTGGTCAGGTTATACTGTATAAGAGAAATGTCTATTTTCAATATGGGGTTAGGGGTGGGAGGTTGACACCCAGAGAGCCCCCCCCCCTTCTAAAGGACTTATGAGAGGAGGTACTCAGAGGAGAGGAAGTGCTGATATTGAGTTGTAACATGGATAAATATAGTTAATTAAAACGAATTTGATTGCATATCCTCAGAGCAACACTTTGGAGCCTTCCTTTGACTCCCTATGTAACGTAACTTAACTTGTGTGTGTGGCTCCACCCCACCCCCAACTTCATTTGGCATTAGAACTGGATTTACCACCCTGGTGCTGAAAATCAGGCACCTTCAGAAGACAACTCAGATTCAATCTCACCCAGAAGGCTCACCAAACGTCCTGAGCTGGCTGAAAATATCTAAATCCTTTCAGATACAGATGATAAGCTGTGCCTTGGTCAATGTGTCTAATAATAAGTCATTCCTTCAAATTGTGCATTAGCTACAGCATGACTTTAAATCCTGAAGATTTGTTCTTCATCTTCTCGAGGGCTAGCCCTAGGCAAGACTGAAAAACAGGCTGTTTATACTTGACAGACTTCCTCTCTTTCCATAACGAATGCAAAGGGCATTTTCCTCACCAGCTACTACTGCCATGGCCTACTGAGCTGAAAGTCAGCCCTGCCCATCCTGTAGGGAGAATGTGACCTGAACTTCAGCCCTGCCCATCCTCTAGGGAGAATGCTAAGTTGTTGCTAGTGCCTCATTATGGAAATACACCAGCTTGTTTTACAGTCCCTGGGGACCACAAGTTAGGTGGCTGTGACTGGATAATAATCTCTTGAAGAAAGTAACCCTGAGGTATGATATCCAATAATATTTTAATGTGATTTCATGGCCAGGATATTAGCATTTCCATGGAGGCTGGAGAAATCAAGCTGCACATTACATCTTTTCCCCACAGGGAACACACAATTCTGTGTGTGGCATACCTGCGGCTTGGAATTAATACTGACTGGAAGAAATACTGAATTGTAAAATAGCTGTGCTTAAATATTAGGATAGTGGGGGGCCGTATTTTTACCTCCTGCCTTTTCATTTAAAGGGCACATAGTATATTCTTGTGGGCTGTTTGGCTCACAACAAGTATAGAAGATATTGAATAGCATGAACCTGCCCTCCAGCATTAGCTGGTCTTTATAGTTTACTATATTTTCTTTAAAATTCATGCTATAATAAGACAACTCATAAAGGACAAATTGTGAATCCCTTAAAAACCTACTTTTGGATTACTGTGTCATTAAAAACAATAGTTCATTATTACTAAGTAAACTATATCACTTAAATGTATGTGCTTAATACCATAAAAATTATTTTTAAAAATTTTCAATGTCATACAAATCTATCATACTACGTATATTTATAAATCATATCATATATTTTACAAATCACATCAGATTGTACTATATATACCTGCCTTTTTAAAGCAGAAAGTTTATTTTAAGCCAATGCATGATAATTTATGAGATACATGTAATAATTTGTATTCTATAAAATATGTATGATGACAGATTCAAGTTTATTGTTAAACTACTAGTTTTCATAAGTCCATATAATATAGCACATATGTGACTCGTTTTAGTTTATTTGTATATTCCCCCATGATTTCTATTGTTTTGCCCATTGTGAACAATACTGTAAAAATACATTATATACATATGCCCTTGAGGTTGTATGTGAAGATTTCTGTAACATCTGTTTCTGAAAGTGAAATCACAAGGTCAAATAGAGCCATCCCTGCAGCACACTAGACCACTCCAAATTACTCACCGCTCTAGCTTGTACTCCTGGTACCTAATACTAGTAGGTTGGCTTTTGTTGTTGTTGTTTTGTTTTGTTTTAGCAAGATCATAGTTTTTTAAATGTATCTTTCTCTCATAGCATAAAAATAAATTCATTTAGAAAGTATACATTTAGATTTCCTTCATGAATTACTTGTTTACATCATAGTCAAGCTTGGTACAGTAGTGCACACCTTTAATCCCCGCACTTGGGAAGCAGAGGAAGGTGGATCTCTGTGATTTGAGGTCGTTTTGGTCAATTACAGGCCAATCAGGAAAACCCTACTCCAAAGAAAACCAAAAGTAAAAATGAATTTATATGGTATCCTGTGGCACTTGAAAAAAAACAAGTTTACTTCTGATATATGTGGTCAGAGGAGAGATTTATTGGGCTAGAACCTTTCCAAGGTATTATAGATGTAAACAGAGCTGTACCTCATGTATCTGCTTCAAATAATAATTCTGATTGTCCCAATCATTTTTTATTGTGGTCAACAAAGCATAATCAAATATATCAACACAGGTGCCAGTGTCTCTAGGTTCTAATAATTACTGTTCCCTGTTATATGTAGATTGTGACAAGAAATTTGACACCTCAGCAGCTCAGCATACTCACCTGAAAGCAAGACAGCAATAATAATTGCAACCCTTGAACCACAATCCAAACAAACTGTCAAAAGTAGGTGATGCTGATGGATGGAAAATGTGCTGGAAGATGTCTGGCAAACAGAGATCATTATACTCAATACTGGGCATCACAATCACACATCTAAAAAACACTATGAGTGTCCTGTCCTAAATGTTACTAGAATTTCATTTTAACCTCTCTGGTAAAAGACTCCATCCATGGTCTTGTGATCTCTGACAAATTATTCAGATGAGACACACAGAGCATGAAGAAGTTGAATTTGGTACAGAATACTGTGGATACTCTCAAAGGTGAGTCCAGGCAGTGGCACCACTCTTAAAAATGAAAGTGGATAGTTCCCAAAGATACCACTGTGCCAACTGACATTTTTGGTAGCCGTTTTGTAATATTAACTAATATTTATGAAATAGATGACTTTCAAGAAAATAGTATTCATGTGTAGGCAATAGATAAGCTCATTTTAATTAATTCTTGAGAGAAAAGAAAACAAAAGAAAAGAAAAGAAAAGAAAAGAAAAGAAAAGAAAAGAAAAGAAAAGAAAAGGCATGTCTTTTTTCTTTACCAGACAACCTCTTGAGAAATAATACTCTTATTTTTTATTTGAAAAGAAGAGTTACATTCAATATAATTGTATCATATATGTTCTCTCCTCCAAATCCTCCCAGATCTTCCAACTTCCTATCTCACCCTCTCTCCCCAGCTCTTTAGTTCTTGTAAACCATAAAACAGTTCAAAACAAACAAACAAACAAACAAAATAAGACACAAAATACCCAAACAAAACAAAAAAAAATTAGGTGCTTGGGGCCTGCCCTGGTGTGTGGTTGAAATATGCAGAGACAACCGGAAGAAAACTGATTTTTCCTTTACAGAAATATTTTAATTGCAAATATCTTCTTAGGGAGTGGGACTCTGCTTCCAATTTTTCTTTGCCATGATAGGCTTTTGTGCAGTTCTTGTGCATGCTGTCATGGTGTATATGGGTTCATATGCATATCAGCCCTCTCATGCTAGGAAGATATTCTCTCTTTGAAGTATTCTACCACCTCTGGTTCTTAACAATTTTTCCTCTTCCCCTTTCCTGTGCAGTGGGGATGGGGGGAGGGTTTTAATTAAGATGTGTCATCTAGGTCTGCATTTTCCATGCCTCCTTCTCTCTGAAAATTGTCTAGATGCAGACCTCTGTTTTAATTGCCAACTACTGTTAAACAGTGTGTCTCTAATGAGGGTTGCATCACACACTGGTCTATGAATGTCACAGTATATAAGCAAGTCAGTTTATTGCTCACTTTTTAAGGCAAGAATACTAGTAGAAGGTTTTTATCCTAGACCTATGACCTAGCTAGTCTCAATTTCTTGTCTATTCTAGCAGTGCCGGGTATAGGATCCATCTAATGAAGTGGGCCTTAAATCCAATCAGAGAAGGTGACTGGTTATTCCTTTAATTTTATTGTCACAATTTCAATAGCATATCTTGCTTGAGAGTTGCTCTTGTGGGTCACAGATTTTGTAGCTGGGTGATATTGATGATTACTCTTCTCCCCCAATAGCATAATCAGCAGGGTGAAGCTTCCATTGGGAACCAGTTCCAGTTCCTCATGCTCAATGACATCAGTACGTAGTGTCTTCAGGAATAGATTTCAGCAGATAGTCAATATACTAGTCAATAGCCTGTGATTTTGGAGGTTTGTGGAAGTACCATGGCTAATGTCTCAGCGTGATGTATCATTTTACTTGGTGACATAAGATGTCCAGCTGGGACATTATATGGTGACTTAGTTTAAATTCTTTTTACATACATATCTATTTTAGGAAACGTCTATGGTAGTATATTTTCACATGCCTTTTCTAGTTCTCTTTAGTGTTTGTTTCCCTACCCCATCTTCCCCCTTCTACCATTCTCTTCCATTCCTCCCCCTTCTTAAAATCCTTCTATACTGGTTTTTATTCTTTAAAATGCTATTTTCAATTTCAGTTTCAATTGATGTCAAATTCAATTGACTTTCCTTGAAAGATGTCCAATGTCCTCCTTATTCAACATCTCCCAACTCCTGGTTCCTTACAAGTCTATACTCCTACTGGAATTAAATAACCCTTTTCATTCCCATGCATCTATCTAGCATGTACTATCATTTATTTGGCTGATCTTGGACATTATGACTGGGATCAAATGAAATCTCAAAGTAGTCTTAGTTTGCATATCCCTAATATCTATGTTATCCATCCAATATCTATGGATGTTGACCACTTATTAAGTGTTTCTAAAATTTTGCCAGTCACATTGATTCTCTTAAAGAATCATGTCTTTCTTTCTTTGATTCTTTGGACAGATGTTTGGTTTGGTTTGTTGTTTCTGTTTTATTGGTTTCTGCCACAAGTTCAATTACTTCTTCCTGTGTTGTTTGGAAATATTCCTTTTTCCTGTTTTTTTAAAGCTTTCACATGTGCCACTAAGCTATTAATTTGAGATTTTTATGATTTTATTTTTATTTATTCTTCTCTCTCATACAATATATCCCAACCAGAGTATCCCCTCCCTCCTCTCAGTGCCCCCCTTGTACTGGCTGTGTGTGTGTGTATATGTGTGTGTGTGTGTGTGTGTGTGTGTGTGTGTGTGTGTGTCAACTTGACACAAGCTAGAGTTATCACAGAGAAAGGAGCCTCTATGAGATCCAGCTGTAAGGTATTTTATCAATTAGTGATCAAGGGGAGGAGGGTCCAGCCCATTGAGGGTGATGCCATCCCTGGGCTAGTAGTCCTGGATTCTATAAGAAAGCAAGCTGAGCAAGCCATGGGGAGTGGTCAAATAAGCAGCACCTCTCCATGGCCTCTACATCAGCTCCTGCCTCCAGGTTCCTGCCCTGTGTGAGTTCTAGTTCTTTCTTCCTTTGGTGATAAACAGCAATGTGGAAGAATAAGCTGAGCAAACCCTTTCCTTCCCAACTTGCTTCTTGCTCATGATGTTTTATGCAGGAATACAAACACTGATTAAGACACCCCTCTTTTTTTCTCCCCCAGATCCATTCCTCCTCCATTTCTTTTCAGAAAAGAGCATGCCTCCCAGGGATATCAACTGAACTTGGAATGACAAAATTCAATAAGACTATGCATAAACCCTCATATCAAGGCTGAACAAGGCAATCCAATATGAGGAAAAGGGTCCCAAGAGCAACCAATAGAGCCCATATAGCCTGTTTAGTTCATTCTATTGTTCATGTTCACCTGGTGTCCTTGACCCTTCTGGCTTCTAAAATCCTGTATTCTCCTCTTGTGCAGCTCCTTAGCTCGGCCTAATGTTTGGTTATGGGTCTCTGTTTCCTCCCCCACCAGCAACTGGAGGAAGCTTATTTGATGTCAACTGGGCTAGGCATTGATACTGCAAAATATTGTTAGGAATCGTCAATTCAATGACTATTTTTCTTTCTGTCATTTTCATTTGGTTCTTAAATGCCTGTGAGCCATCAGACTTCAGGATCCTGGCCATCTAGGCAGTGTTGACCTTAGGCTCCCTTTTGTGATATGAGCATCAGGTTAGACCATTCATTAGTTGGCCACTCTCACAAGCTCTGAGCCACCCAGTGGATCTTACATATTCTTTAGGTGGAATTCTAATGCATAAAATATTTTATAGATTTTTTTAAAATTTTATTTGACTATGGCACAATTTAATTATAGTTAGAGAGTTTAGTCTTTGTATGAAGTCTTTATTGGCTAAAGTAGGGCACTGAACTCACCTAACACCACTGGGTCAACATGTATGTGAGCTGGTGGCATTTTCCCATTAACTTTAATGCCCTTGTGTTTGATGCATAAGTGTTTAGAACTTCAATATCATCTTGGTGGATTTTTCTTTTAATGAGTATGTTGTGTCCTTCTCTATCTCCTCTGATTAGATTTGGCTTGAAAAAAATTTTTTCTGTTATTAAAATAGCCAAATCTGTTTGTTCCTTGGTACTATCTATTTGAAATATCTTTTTCTATTCTTTTACCCTAAGGTGATATCTGCCCTTAATAGTCATATGTCTTCTGTGATGTAGCAGAAATATGAATTCTGTTTCTAATGCAATCTGTTAGTCTATGACATTTAGTGTGCTTTTGAGACCATTATTGTTTAGAATTCTGAATAAGTAGTGTTTATAATTCTTATTATTTTCCTTTGGTGTTGTGCTTTTTTCTCCCATTCTTTTGATTATGAGTTCTCCCTGTGACTGCTTAGGTATAAGTAACCTATTCTTCAGACTGATTTTTTTTTTTCTCATGCCATAATTAGAAGGGAATTTGTAAATAGAAATTCCTTACTTTTTTTTTTTAACTAGGAAGTACTTTTCTGTCTTCATCAATGGTGATGGGTAGTTTTGCTGGGTACAGTAGTCTGGCCCAGGCCCATATCTAACACATTAACATGTGAAATAGTATTTTAACAATCCCATTTTCTTTATGGAACGTTACTTTCCAAGGAAGCCTGTATTTATTTGGGAACCATTTTTTTCATTCTCTATTTCAAATAAATTTAAACTTACTTGCATACGTGACCTCAAAACATTTCACTAATGTGACAAAAATTATCTGAGTTTTTGATGGAACAATAGTGTGAAAATTTCAATGACTTTCTTTCAGTGACTAAAAAAGATAACACAATAGTTACAAAATGATTGCTACTGCCAGGATTTTAACAATAAATGATGGTCTTAGAGAGTGGCTCTCATCAGAAATGTTATTTTATTGCACTGGTATAAAATTATATTCTTGACCCTAGCACTAAAAACTGAGATAAAAGCTTCGAAAGTAGCTATAGTCATTATAATTGATTTGAAGGACCTACAGAAATTAGAATTGAGTAATCTGGGTAGAAAATTATACTAGCAGCAAGGAATAGTTGAACTTATGTACAGGAAAATCTAATCACAAAACTCAAACAGGAGTGAAGCAGTGACATTTTCAAGACAGCATCTTATCTTGTATTTCTTGCCTATATCCAGTTCATAACTCAGGAGGCTCTTCTTTATCTAAAGAAAATACCATATACCGTGTGTGGTCAGTTTGATGAGCTCTCAAATCGCCCATCACTTTTCTCTCCCCATAATGTAAGCACTCTGTCTGTGGCCATCGGTTTATCATCCTTCCTTACAAAGATTTCTAACTTCTTGATTCTCTCATTTTCACTGCCCCAAAGTCACATTTGTTGCTTGATGTGTGTTTTAAATTTTTATTGAAGTAGAATGCATTTTTAAAGCACTGTATAATCTAAATGTTCTGGTTATACAATTAATATTATACTACATAGAAGTTACTCAACCTGCTAGAATGGAGTCAGAGAGAATGAAAGAAAGAAAGAAAGAAAGAAAGAAAGAAAGAAAGAAAGAAAGAAAGAAAAGAAAGAAAGAAAGAAAGAAAGGAAGGAAGGAAGAAAGGAAGGAGGAAGAAGGTTCAGAAAGGTAAAAAAAAGTCTTCTTGAGAAAAAATGTTATATACACATAGTATATGAAAATAATTAATTAACCAATTAACTACTTACAAGCAAAAACAACCAACCACCTTTAAGGGAATCAGAGAAGTGTCTGAATGTTTTAAGAGCATGTACAATTCCTGCAGAAGACCGAAGCTGGTTCCCAACTTCCATACCATGCAGCTCACAACAACATGTAACTCCAGCTCTAGGTGCCTTCTTCTTCACCTTCAATTCACATGCACATTCTCAAATACAGACAAAAACATACTTGTAATTAAGAATAAAATAAACGTTTCTAGGAATACAGAAAGCTGTAATGATGCAGAAAATCAGCTACTTTAGTCAAGAGCTTTTATTAAAAGTCTTTAAAGCTCAGGAGATAACAATGGTTGCTTCCCATCCTAAAGTGTTGTTTCACCCCAGGAACCAACATGATAAAAGAAAAGAACTAGCTGGTGCAAGTTGTCCTCTGATCTTTACATGTCCACCAAAACATGGATGGACACACACACACACACACACACACACACACACAACACACTTTTTAAATTTAATTAAGTAATATACATCCCAATACAGCCCCCATCTCCTCCCAGTAAACCCCACACAAATCCTCCTGCCATTCCTCCTTCCTCATCCCCTTATACATTACACCCCGCCCTGGTCCCCAACATGTGCAGTACTAGACATATCCTCTCTGAGTAAAGCCAGACAATGTGGTCCAGTTAGGGGAATAGAATCTGCAGGCAGGTAGTCAACAGGATCAGGGACAGCCTCCTCTCCAGTTGTTGGGGGAACCTGCATGAAGACCAAGCTGCACATCTGTTACATATGTACAGGGGAACTAAGTCCAGCCTGTGCTCACTCTTTGGTTGATATTTCAGGCTCTGCTGGCCCCCAAGGGTCCAGGTTAGTTGACTCTGTTGTTCTCCCTGTGGAGATTCTCTCCTCTTTAGGTCTTTAAGTCCCTTAACAATTCCATCAGACTCCCTGAGCTCCATCTAATGTTTGAGTACAATTCTCTGCACCTTTTTCTATTGGCTTCTGTGTGGAGCTTCTCAGAGAAAAGTTATGCTAGGTTTCTGTCTGTAAGCATAACAGAATAACATTAATGGTGTCAAGGATTGGTGCTTGTCTATAGGGTGGATCTCAATTTGAGGCAGTCATTGGTTGGCCATTCCCTGCTCTATCTTTGTCCATGCACATTTGGGGATCAAAGGTTTTATGGATGTGTTGCTGTCCTTTTGCCTCCCCCTACCCTACCCACACACACTTGAAGTCATAACTGGCTATAGGACTTAACCACTTCAGGATCCATATTCCCCATTGCTAGGCTGTCTCTCCTAGTTACCTCCTTAGGCTCCCAGGAACCTCCCTCAATCCCAGTTCTCTGAGCACATCCTAGCACTTGCCCCTCCACTGCCCCCTCCTCTCACCAAATCAGATTCCTACCCATGTTCTGCTCCCCTCCCCAACCTGTTTACATAGTTCCTTCCTTCTATCAACCTCTGATATATATTTTGTTTTCCTTTCTGAAGAAGACAATCATAATCTCTTGGCTCCTCCTTGTTATTTAACTTCTTTGGATCTGTTGATGGTGGCATGGTTAACCTGTACTTTATGACTAATATCCACTTATGAGTGAATACATACCATGCTTGTCCTTTTTGGTCTGGGACACCTCAATCAGGATGAAATTTTATACTTCTATACATTTGCCTGCAAAATTCATGATGTTTTTAATAGCTGAATAGTATTCCATTGTGTAAATAAACCACATTGTTTTTATCCATTCTTCAGTTGAGGGACCTCTAGGTTCTTTCTGCTTTCTAAGCAATTATAAATAAGGCTGCTATAAATGTAGTTGAACAATTATCCTTGTGGTATGGTGGAGTATCTTTTGGGTATCTGCCCAGGAGTGGTATAGCTGTGTCTTGAGGTAGAATTATTCCCAATTATCTGAGAATCCACCAATTTGATTTTCAAAGTGGTTGTACAAGTTTGCACTTATGCCAGCTATGGAGGAGTGTTCCCTTAGCTCCACTTACTTGCCAGAATGTGCTGTCCCTAGAGTTTTTGATCTTAGCCATTCTGATGGGTGTAGAGTGAAATCTCAGAGTCATTTTGATTTGAATTTCTCTGATGACAAAGGATGTTGAGCATTTCTTTAGGTGTTTCTCAGCCGTGGAGATTCCTCAGTTGAGAATTCTTTGTTTAGATCTGTACTCCATTTTTTTTATTTGGGGCTTTTGATATCTTATGTCAGGAAAGGCATGGCAGCAGTAGCAGGAGGCAGCTACTCATATTTTATCTACAATATGGGAACATGGAAAGATGAATGCTCAGCAGGATTTGCTGTCCTTTTATTTAGTATTTAGTCTGGACCACATACCATGAGATAATGTCACCCAAACTGAAATTGGTTCTTCCCTGCTCAGGTGAGCATTTCTGAAAACCCTCTCATACACAAAGCCAGGGTTGAATTTCCATGATGATTCTGAATCTTCTCAAATTGACATTCAAGATGACCATTAGATCCTGAGATAAACAGAATTATTATATCATTGAATCATAATAAATTTCATTTCCCTACATATCAACATTTAAACTATTTATATTTGTTTATTATTAACAATTGAGACCTAATAGGACCTAAAATTGCTTGGTTATAAATATAATTTTTTATAAATTCTGAGTACTGATCGAGGATGACTTCTCATTAATAAATGATAATGTCCATTTTCTCATAAAACTATACACATTTAGCATCTCCTAATCTTTCTAAAATTGTTCAAAGCTGATGAATTAAAAAAATAAAATAAATAAAATAAATAAACCATACATGCTATTATTTTTTTTTAATTTTATTAGATATTTTCTTCATTTATATTTCGAATGCTATCCCAAAAGTCCCCTATGCCCTCCCCCTGCCCTGTTCTCCTACCCACTCACTCCCAGTTCTTGGCCCTGGTGTTGCCCTTTACTGGGGCATATAAAGTTTGCAAGACCAAGGGCCTTTCGTCCCAATGATGGCCAACTAGGCCATCTTCTGCTACATATGCTGCTAGAGACACAAGCTCTGGGGGTACTAATTAGTTCATATTGTTGTTCCACCTATAGGGTTGCAGACCCCTTCAGCTCCTTAGGTACTTTCTCTAGCTCCTCCATTGGGGGCCTTGTGTTCCATCCTATAGATGACTGTGAGCATCCACTTCTGTATTTGCCTTACAGAGACAAAGTTTGGAGCTATTTTATTTTTATTTCTATTATCTTGACATTGAATCCTTATGAAGTTGAAAATTTTTATTTTAATTTTTATATTTATATATGTATAAAACCTTTGCCTGTTTATATGGATACTCACAAGATGTACTCAATGCCTGCAAAGCTCAGAAAAGACATCAGAACCATTGGACTGGAGTTACAGATAATATTAGATGCTGGGAATCAAACTCAGGTTTTCTGCAAGAGAAGCTAGAGCTCTTTAACACAAAGCCATCTCTCAACCCTTAGTATAAGAAATTTTAATCTTTTCATTGCTTCTACATGTACCTTTTTGTATATTATGAGATGTATGCTATATGTTCATATAATTTTATATAATCAGTTATTATTTATATATGTAACAATGCTTGATATTTCTTAGTCACAACTATGCACACAAGTTACTAGTGAGACTTTCACTTCATTATTTTAGCCTCTAAGCATTCTTCTGAAAATATTTTGCTGTATATTTGTTACCAGAAAGAGTATTTAAATATGTTAAAGCTGTAAGTTCCTTTAAGATGTTTCTAAGTCCATTTTAAGAAATATTTCTAGCCATGCAGTGGTGGCACACTCCTTTAATCCCAACACTTGGGAGGCAGAGGCAGCCAGATTTCTGAGGTTGAGGCAAGCATGTTCTACAGAGTGAGTTCCAAGACAGCCAAGGCTATACAGGGGGAAAAAAAAAAAGAAAAGAAAGAAAGAAATATTTCTAAGCTAAGTTTAACAGATTCTTTAGCCATCCTAGACTTGCTGTGGCCTCTATGGCCTTTAGATTATAAAATATCAAAGAGCTTTGGTTGATATGCACTTCTACTGAGCAGTCTGTGGTTACAGCAAGCATTGCTTCAGCAGAAATGATGTTGAAAATCATCTCATTAGCTGTCAACCTTATTACATTCTTATCCTGTATTAATTTCTTTTTTAAGATTTATTTTTTAGTTATTTAATAAAAATACACTGTAGCTGTCTTCAGACACACCAGAAGAGGGCATTGAATCCCATTACAGATGGTTGTGAGCCACCATGTGATTGCTGGGAGTTGAACTCAGGACCTCTGGAAGAGCAATGAACTTTTGAAGTTCCACCATTGAGAAAGAATTCTTTCCATTGCTAACACTTGCTGTCTTCATTAGTCTATGTTTGTCCCTCAACTTCAATTCTCTTCATTGTCTCACAAAAAAAGTTATTAATTTTTTTATTCCTTAAAATTCTTAAAACTTCTGTGTTCCAAATGTTTCTTTCAGGTCGCCTTTTTATAGCCTGCTTTCAGGGTCTGGGTCTCTGTGATCTGTGGGCCATGCGCACTGCATCCTCTGCAAGGCCAAATCTTAAATGATGCTGAGCTTTCTCTAGGAGAACACTTTCAACAAACAAAGTATACAGACAGGCAAGCAAAAGTAACAAAAAGGGAGACGAAATGAGCAGTTGGAAAGCATGCCAGGAAAGTGTATGTCTGTATGCAGGAGCATACAGACATTTTATGTGTAAAGATTATAATATATGTTACATGGTATATGTTATATATTATTTATTATATAGATTACATAGAGTATATATCTGTATACACACATATATACTCTATATTTATACGGTTCTGTGTCTCAGCTATAGATACGCATGATCCTAGCATTTTCATAGCATGAAAAAATGAGGCCTGTAGTGTTCTATATCAAGAATTAAATGCTTCACTTCAGAGGAGGTACTCTTTCCATCTCAATCCTGTGATTAATATAGTTCTTTTTGTTCTAGAAACAGAGGAGAGATGTAATAATTTATTAACACTTTTTGTCTCATATGCCCACTAGCTTCTTCATAGGTACCACTGGGCAGTGAAGTCCCTCTTATATAAGCCTAACTTGAATATAAAAAATTATATAAATATAATCACTGGTAATATATGTAGAGTATATACTTTATGTATACATATACATAGTATACATACACATATATGCATATGAATATACATTTACATATACATCATATGCATATATATACATACACACACACATAAACGTGTGTGTATGTGCTTGTTTGTGTGTGTGTGTGTGTGTGTGTGTGTGTGTGTGTGTGTGTATGTTCACATTTCAGGAGGCATGTGACTATGACTGAGAATTTGTATGTCTATCACATTCCCATGAGTTCCTAAAATTGCAGCTCTGTGGGCCACATTTAGAATCCTAGAATAAGAATCTTCCTTCCATGTAAGTTACTGCAGCAAAATGAGTCCAATTATGAAAACAATTACTATTGCAAGTAACAGTGACTATAAAATAGTTCACATTTACATGGCATTTCCCATTGATAGAGCACTGTGACATTTGGTAACTCCTTTTGATATTCACAATAACCTCCTGATGTTGGGGGTATATTAATTATTCAGAAGAGAAATTGAAGAAATGTTAAGTCTCTTGTTCAATGTCACACTGCTAATGAGTGGCAAGGTGGTTGGTGAGGTGAACGTGGATAGAGGAGATGTAATAAAGGGCTGAGAGAACAGGCCTTGGTATCCAAAAAAAAAAAAAATCTGTGAGTTCTGTCTCCTTTGCATCTTAATTGTGTGACATTGTACAAGTTACTTAACCTCTCTAGCTCAGTTTTCCTATTTAAAAACCAGAAATGTCTACTCACACTTGATATGCTCAATAGCTACCAAATACCTGCTTTATGTTAGTTACTGAATAAATGAGAGCTGCTAGGTTACTTAGTTGTCTTCTTTAACCCGGAAAAGTGTCCAACTGGGGAAGCTAGCACACTCCCTAGCCTTAGTCCTCACTTGCAAGGAATATCTAACTCCACTTGGCACTTGCCCATGATGGGCTCTACATGAAAACCTTGCAAATTTAGACTCTGAGAGTGTGTCCAGTTCAATGTATCCCTGTTTAGCTGCATCTGTGGGAGAGCATGCACCATGACTGCTATTCATGTATTTTCATGTATATAAAGAGTTCCTGCCTGCAGAGTTTCTGCTACGGTTCCTTTCACAAACCCACAAATTTATGCCCATTTTCCTGCAATGTGGAATAGGAGCTATTTTTTGTTAGTGGAGCACTAACGAACCTTTATCCTTGGCTGAGCTTCAGATGATTTCACTACTGTGTTTTCTGTAAAATTTACAGAGCAGTGCTACAAAAAAAGCCAAAAAATGACATCTTTGACCATAACACAAGGACAGAAAAAACAAAAGAAAAAGCAGTACCAATTTGATAGTGAGGGTGTGTAATTTATGAAACATCTGATAATTATTAAATATGTTTTGTCATTTATGATCTAGTACCAAGGGTAGTACAATTGAGTCTCCTTAAATGTCTTAAATAAAATTTCTTCTGTCTCAGTGTTTTTTATTATTAAAAGGAATAATGACTTTCCTACTTAAAATTTACGATAGCTTCATTTCTATAATATGTCTCAGTTTAGCAGTTGAAAGCTCATAGTGCTGAGTATTATGAATTCTGATCATTTGCAACATGATCTGATCAGTATAAAATGAATTTGGATCTATAACATTTTTCAGAGATCCCCAGGTATGCACACAAAATAAAAATACAGAACAGAGATAAATATATACTGTGTTTCAGGATAGAAGATATATGATTATGATTTTGTAAGACTTTCAGTGAGAAAAATATTGGTCAACTTAAACATTTAAGAACTCTATAGTGTGACTATCTGAACCATTAGTTAGAGAGATGGAATTTGGAAAACACTTCTCATCACATGGGGCTGGGCTCCTGGATCAGGAAAGAGATTAAATGCTTATTCTTTTTCCAGGGTAAGGAATAGTGAGGAGTATGTATCAGATACCAAGAAAACAGAACCAGCAATAAAAACAAAGCAAGAAAGCATTTGCACACCACCACCATTCAAGTGACAAAATATGTTAGCCAGTGTTATCTGAAAACACTGAGCTAAACTTAAGAATGGTGTTTAATGCAAATGAGTAGGGCACAAATTTATTGAATTATGTCTGTAGCTTTAAAACACACATGTTCACACAAAGATGCAGTTAAGTATGTATCCCAACATTTTCAATTATGTAGAGACTATAAGAGGTTTTCATATCATTCCACTATATGCTCTATTTTTCAGAATGTTCATATAATTCATAACTGTTTGTTTTACTTCTAGGCATGAAATAAGAGGAATCACACATGTCAAACAAGCTCCATGCCAGTAAACCACAACTACAGCCCCATATTACGTTTGTAATCAAGAATATAATTGAAAAATAAAACAATAAAGAGAAAAAATACAAAAGAATACATATATATGAGCTTTGAAGGCACATGGTCCTAATTTCAGAGTTTCTTCTGCTAACAAATGCATTTATTTGAGTTCATTATGAAATAAAGCCACCTTAAAGGTCTCATTGGCATGGCAGAGCAATAAGTTATCTCTCACTTATCAAAGTCTGTTCTAAGGATGTTAAACTGCAACCCAATAACTCAGCATAATAGAAAAATTTACTGTGTCTCATCTACAGAAGCACATTCTTCTACCATCTGCAGATCCTAAAATAGAAGTCCATAGGGCTGTGCATCAAGAATTAAATCCTTCAGTTCAGAGGAGGTACGCCTTTCATCTCAGTCACATGACTAATATAGTTCTCTTTGTTCTAGAATTAGAGGAGAGATATAATAATTTATTAAACCTTTTTTTATCTAGCTTCTTTATGGGTACCACCAGGGAGTGAAGTCCTTCATACAGAAAAAGTCATGCAAAGACTAAGTTGAACATCTAAAGATTATATTAATATAATTGCTATTAATGGTCCCTGAGTAATGAGTTAATAAATCTTCACACCTTTACCTATAACTAAATTAAAATACATAAGCTTTGCTATAAACCATCGCTTATTTTTTCTACTTCCCATGCTCATGGATTGGCAGGATCAATATAGTAAAAATGGCTATCTTGCCTAAAGCAATCTACAGATTCAATCCCCATCAAAATGTCAACACAATTCTTCAATGATCTAGAAAAGACAATTTGCAAGTTCATTTGGAATAACAAAAAACCTAGACTATCAAAAACTCTTCTCAACAATAAAAGAACCTCTGGTGGAATCACCATGCCTGACCTCAAGCTGTACTATAGAGCAATTGTAATAAAAAAAAAAACAAAACTGCATGGTACTGGTACAGCGACAGATAGGTAGATCAATGGAATAGGATTGAAGACCCAGAAATGAATCCACACACTTATGGTCACCTGATCTTCGACAAGGGAGCTAAAACCATCCAGTGGAAAAAACACAGCATTTTCAACAAATGGTGCTGGCACAACTGGCAGTTATCATGTAGAAGAATGCAAATTGATCTATTCCTATATCCTTGTACTAAGGTCAAGTGTAAATGGTTTAAGGAACTCCACATAAAACCAGAGACACTGAAACTTATAGAGGAGAAAGTGGGGAAACGCCTCAAAGATATGGGCACTGGGGAAAAATTCCTTAATATAACAGCAATGGCATGTGCTGTAAGATCAAGAATTGACAAATGGGACCTCATAAAGTTGCAAAGCTTCTGTGAGGCAAAAGATATTGGCAATGAGACAAAAAGACCACCAACAGATTGGGAAAGGATTTTTACCAATCCTAAATCAGATAGGGGACTAATATCCAATATATACAAAGAACTCAAGAAGGTGGGCACTAGAAAATCAAATAACCCCATTAAAAAGTGGGGCACTGAGCTAAAAAATTTTTCTCAACTGAGGAATACCGAATGACTGAGAAGCACCTGAAAAAAATATTCAACATCCTTAATCATCAGGGAAATGCAAATCAAAACAACCCTGAGATTCCACCTCACACCAGTCAGAATGGCTAAGATCAAAAATTCAGGTGACAGCAGATGCTGGCATGAATGTGGAGAAAGAGGAACACTCCTCCATTGTTGGTGGGATTGCAACCTTGTACAACCACTCTGGAAATCAGTCTGGCGGTTCCTCAGAAAACTGGACATAGTACTTCTGGAGGATCCTGCAATATGTCTCCTGGGCATATATCCAGATGATGTTCCAACTGGTAATAAGGATACATGCTTCACTATGTTCATAGCAGTGTTATTTATAATAGCCAGAAGCTGGAAATAACCCAGATGTCCCTCAACAGAGGAATGGATACAGAAAATGTGGTATATTTACACCATGGATATGGCTATTAAAAACAATGAATTTATGAAATTCCTAGGCAAATGGATGGATCTGGAGGGTATCATCCTGAGTGAGGTAATCTAATCACAAATGAACTCACATAACATGTACACACTGACAAGTGGATATTAGCCCAGAAACTTAGATTACCCATGATACAATTTGCAAAACACATGAAACTCAAAAAGAATGAACACCAAAGTGTGGACACTTCGTCCCTTCTTAGAATTATGAACAAAGCACACATTGAAGTAGTTACAGAGATTAAGGGTGGAGCTGAGATAAAAGGATGGACTAGTGACTGCTGCAGCCAGGGATCCATCCCATAATCAGCCACCAAACACAGACACTATTGCATATGCCTGCAAGATATTGCTGAAAGGGCCCTGATATAGCTGTCTCATGTGAGGCTATGCCAGTGTCTGGGAAACACAGAAGTGGATGCTCACAGTCAGCTGTTAGGTGGAACACAGGGTTCCCAATGAAGGAGCTAGAGAAAGTACCCAAGGAGCTGAAGGGGACTCCAACCCTATAGGTGGAAGAACAATATGAACTAACCAGTACCCCCAAAGCTTGTATCTCTAGCTGCATATGTAGCAGAAGATGGCCTAGTTGGCCGTCATTGGGAAGAGAGGCCCCTTGGTCATGCAAACTTTATATGCCCAGTACAGGGTAACACCAAGGCCAAGATGTGGGAGTGGGTGGGCAGGGGAGCAGGGCGGGGGATGGGGGAGGGTATAGGGGACGTTCGGGATAGCATTTGAAATGTAAATGAAGAAAATATCTAATAAAAATTGGAACAAAATAAAAAAAAATAGCCAACTATAATCTCCTGGCAATGGATTTGTCTATATTGTACTATATCTATAATCCAACATGTTTAATAGATCTATGTGAATCAGTGATTTGTGTTAAAAAAAAAATCACCCAGTATATTTGCAAGTGAAGATCCAGGTACACCATATCCATCTAGCAAGCAAAGCAGACATTAGGAAAAGAATAGTATAGGGTCTTACCATAGGTAGCATTCATCTGGCCCTATCAGCCCATTACTATGAATAGACCCAAATATACATGACTTGTAAGTTTAGATATTCTGTCTTTGCTAAAATATGTAATAGTGGAAAATGAGTAATCTTTAGTATCAAATATTTTGATGCCCATGTCATAATACTATTTCAAATTTGCAATCTTGGGCACTGACCCAACCTCAGCAAATATTACCCTCTTCATTAGAAAGTTAGGAGTAAAAATACTTACGTATATGAGGTAGTGCAACCTAGGGCCATTGTATATTTTCAGTCCTAATTATAACTAACAGTTAAGTACAGTTTTTACACCCTCACAGGTATATCTCTCTGATTTTCTCTTTGGGGCTATATTTTCTGCATCTGTCATAGCTTCTCAGTATCTAGCTGAAATAAAGGAAGGGAAGGAGTTAACACCTAGTTACAGAAATCTTCAATGTGTGCTCCATTCTCTAGGTTTTTGAAGTAGGTTGTCATGAAAAGCAATTCATATTCTTTCTAAGGCCCTAGGTGTATATCCTTTGTATATCAGACCAAAAGTCTCAATAATTCATCCTACATCACCCTATAATTCATAATAGACTGTTTATGATACATCATTGTAGGAGTGCAAAGCTAAGTAGTATAACACTAAAAAAATCTAAATGAAAAGTGATTTTAGTAATTATACTCTCCTCTGTGTCTTGCCCATATGTGGATGTGTTCATTGGTCTTTCTTCTTTTTGTGGTACTAGTGTGTTGGCACAGTAACTGATCAGAATATTCCTAAAATCTGTTGCTTTACTATGACAGCTAGAAATATGTGAACTGTACCCAATATTGACTGAGCCTCATAGTTATGGTCCACACATCCTAACTATATACAGCTACCCTTAAATTAATTAAGTTTCCCAAACTCTGTCCAATCTAAAGTCATGTAACCCACAGAGCAATGTAACAGACTTTAGAATAAATAGAGAGTGCTTCGTTTTGTTTTTGTTGTTGTTTTGTTTGTTTTGTTTTGTTTTAGGTTAAGGTTATACTGCCTTACTTTAGAACACTTGTCACAATTGTAAGGTCTTATGAACAGACACATAGGACCTTGGCAGGTTTCAATGCAAATGAGGAGCCCTGATCCTAAAGCTTCCTGGTAACTCTATTTCAGACCATGTCTATTAATAAATCACAATTGGATTACGAAAAAAACTAGGAAAGAAAGAGAAACAGGGCAAAAATCTTCTTGCTTTGCCTTCAACGTGGAAAATATAGGCTAGAGCCATATGCTTAAGCCTTTTATTTTCCCTCAATTATTCAAAATCTTTATTTAAAAATTCATGAAGAACTTTCTTCTAAGGGTAAAGAAAAAAGACAGGTTTAAAATTTTAAGCATGCACTCGTGCTGTAGAATGAATTGGAAATGGAGCCAGAGGAAGGGTGAAGCTCAATTCATTTGAAACTGGTGATTTCCTGTATTGCTGTGAGATTAAGAAGGAATTGAACAAAGTGTTTCAAGAGAGCAGTAAAATAACTTAAAATGACAAAGCTTCCTTAAACAATTACTATGTGATTAACATAGTAATTCACTCTGCATTTCATCTCCTGGTATCATGGTAAAATGGCTGTTCAGTGATGAATGTTCTTCATGCGCACTCAAAATTATTGCTTACATTCAGGGAGTTCATGTTATTTCTTCCAATGCTTTATGTGTCTATATTTCTAATTATTCTTTCCATTAATTAGTGTTTTCCTGAGTTGTTGTCATTTTATTGTTAAATTTCACATATTTGAGATGGGCAATATAGCTGCTCAATATATAGTCCTGAGACAAAAACAAAAGAAAACATGAAAAAATAAAATAAAAGAAGTTATACTGTCCAGATTTGATTTTTTAAAAATTCATTTCTGTAATCAAACCTTTTGGGTCAATCAGAATTCTGTTTTGGGGATGGCATAGCTGAGATAAGTAGACTTAATTACTGTGCTTGTCTTATTTGCCTGTAATTCCTAGTGTAAGGGGTAGGTCTACTATCCACTTTAGAGTGCCTATCATTAGTGTTCTTTTATAACTCATGCTTAGGCAATCATCTTGGTAAAACTTTATGAATGTAGCTTCTGAAATTACTAAGAAACACAGTCTTACAGGTCACGTGTTGCAAACTTCCTGGCCTTCTGGCTCTTATACTCTTTCCACTACTTCTTCCACAATGACTCTTGAACCTGGTGCAGGAGTCGTTTTTGTCGATGTATCCTTTGGGACTGGTCACCAGAACTCTCTGAATTTTGATTGTGGGTTTTCTGTAGTTGCCCCTCTCTGTTATAAAGAGAAGTTTCCTTGATGAGAACTGAAGATTACATTTTTCTGTGGGTATAAAAAGAAATGTTTAGAATGTAGCTAAGAATTATGCTTGTTTAATAAGTCCTGGTTGTAGTTCTTCAAGATCCATGAGTTCATGAACACTTGGGAGATGACCATGTTTCCAGTATTGAGTGTGTTTTCCCTCTTGTTGAGTGTGTCCTTCTGGTTTCAGCCTAGGTATATGTGCCACTACTGTACCTTTGGGGTTATTGAGTCATGTTGATCATTGTTGTGGTTCACGGGCATCATTGCTTGGTAGGAGCACTCTTGGTTGCATCACTCCTTTCGATGGTGGCTTCTGGTGCCATTAGAATTAGTCCTCAAAGAGAGGCATTCAGGCCAGTTACAGTTCCAGGGCTTCTTGGCCTTGTTTCTGAAGTATATGGCATCTTCATCAATATGAACTTCTTTTACATCTCAGCTGGGCAACCAAGGTGAAAAGCCTTGTGATGTTTTGAGAGTCTCTTGGATGATCCTGACCAACAACTCAAATGGTCTTCTCGTGGCTGCTGTTTGGGTTTTTGTTAAATAGTCTTATGCTTTTCTGTGATGATATTTTTAGAGTGGTTTCAGGCTCTCCATAAAACTGAGTAGGGAGTATGACGTCTTCCATACTTCCTACCCCACACAATTCTAACAAACCTGCCACATAACGATATCGCACATTTTACCACTGATAAACCCATATCCACACTTCATCATTCAAAGTCTGTAACCCACTTGAGAGCTCACTCTCAGAGTTGTGTGTTCTGTGGATTTGAGTATGTATCTGATTTAGCAAATAGTACCATTCTCTCTTCCTAGCTAGATTTCTCTAAACAACAAATGAGTGTCAACCAGTAATCTGGAATTATTCCAAATTAAACAACCAATTATCACTTAATATCCCTCAGGTTTCTATTGTCATAGAAGGGGGTGTTTACCTGGTAACAGATTTCTGGGCAGTTTCATTCTTTGCAAGCTGCCTTTCTTCTGGCCTCCTTGGTCACATGTTGCTTGAATTTAACTGTTACTCTTGTTACTTTTTCACTGAACATGTTGGGTTTTCTCACTGCTCTCTCTCTCTCTCTCTCTCTCTCTCTGTCTCTCTCTCTCTCTCTCTCTCTCTCTTTCTCTCTGTCTCTCTCTGTCTCTCTCTCTGAACATGAGGCTTTAGTGTCTAGAGCTGTTACTCTGATGTTGTGGGAAAATCAAGATCTGTATTTCACAAGCACATTTCTACTTAGAAGCCTTTTTTAGAATATCCTAGGAACATTCTGCATTCAGAATCCCCTTTGTGTGTTTCCATAGAATTCAGACTACTGCTTATACTGCATTAACAAGTTGTTTGAAAATGGAACTTCAGATTTTCAAGACCTATTCACAATAACACTCAGTGAGCAAATGCCCTCCCTGTTCAACAAGATTCCTGAT